>CAJHQP010000754.1:0-155736 GCA_905132765.1 Moricandia arvensis | reverse complement strand
ATTAGGCTGAAAAGTTTGTTTACAACACTCTTAAAACTCCACTTTTAATTTGAAGTATTCATATTTCATAATAAACTAAACTACAAAAGCATTAAAAGGAATTTATAAGAAATTAAAGATGAGTTTAAAGGGTTGGGATTGGATGCTGGTCCCCTTTTCTTTTTCTTCAACTTTTTATTTGGTTATATCTTTTATTCAACTTTTTTGCTACTTCCACTTATCGAAATGTGGGAATATTGTAGCAAATAAATGAAGAAACTATGGTGTATATAAGATCTATAATGCGCTACCAATGGACATCTGCTTTCAATATCGATCCCTTGATCTATCACTAGTATAAAGCTAAGAGTATAATAACCATTTATCTATGAACATATATAATAGAAAGTATGTATAAATAACGTAGTTTAAAGTATTCTCTACTTTTTTTAGCGAATTCTTGAATTTTCAGATCAACAACTTTACTAGAGCTAACAACGTATTTCTTTTGAATTTTTGTTTGTTGTGTATAAATTTGTTGTTTTGTATCCATAGTTTTTATTAAGTTCAAGATTAACCACTAATAACATAAACGATTGTGTATTCACGCCACCGACGATAAGGAAGAAAAATAATAATTAAGTACAACACTACATTGTGACATTAATCCTGATCTTGTAAAGCTGAAAGTCTAAGACATTTTCTACAAATAAATTTTCATCATTTTTCTTTGACTTCTTAAGAAGTAACTCATGTGGCAAAAGCGAAATCAGTGTAAATAGGGTAAAACTTGTGTGTAAGTCGTAATTTTTTTGTTTCTTTTTACTAACGAATAATTGAAAAAAAAAATATATGTTTAATCGGAGACAGCTTGACAAAAGTTGCGGAGGTTAGGGTTGGGGTGTAGCGAGAAAAGGGTAAGTAAACACTTTACAATGATGATAACCACGCTCCCATTATTTCCATCAACAGAGCATATGAGAGCATCCTCTAAAGTTATTTTCCAAATTTATATGTACAAAGTTTATAACCATTCCTGGCCTTTTCTAGTACAAGCAAGTATCGTACTTTCAATTTAAAAAAATTAAAAAAATACTGTAGCAAATGCTCACTATTGTAAATTAAAATACACAAGTAATACGTCGAAAGATGATAATATATTTTGCCTGCATGGTATATTACCTATTGAAGCGATAAATTTTCATGCTGAGTGGAAGAATAACATTTTTGTAGTAACATAGAGGAGTTGGTTGGTACATACGGAAGGATGGTTATATGTTTTGCGTATACATTAGTACTGTAGATAGTGCATTTGCAATCATGGTTTACAGTTTCACATCATCATTTACGTCCAAAAGAGGACCCAGTTACTTGGGACAAACTCTTTTTTATCCTATTTAAAACCTCTTTTCTTCCAGATTTGAATGTGAAGTTTGACATTATGTTTCATGAACCGACCACTGTCGTATATGATCCGTGGCGTGACATATTTGGGAAAATAAAATATTGGTCAACGATTAAAAATAACAAAAACACGACTTAGAACAGTCAGCTTTGTAAAATTTTGTAAATAGAATCCCGAGATTTGGATATTAATTTCATTTCATCAAATACAAATATATCCAAGAGATCCAATTCCGAAACATAAACCCATAAGTCTCCTGAAAGAATTAGTATCATTTTAAAATGTTATATAGGTCGTGTTAATCTGGAACTTTTTAGTAAATCTCGTGGTATAAGGTAGAAATCGTGTGTTGAAATGCTATCTTTCTAGACAATATTTAATTTGATATGTCAACATAACTTTATAGTAAATCTCGTGGTATATGTGTAGAAATCGTGTGTTGAAATGCTATATTGCTAAACAATATTTAATTTAATATGTCAACATATATTCAATCTTTTACCCCAAAAAACATACGTTCGATTATGCATTACTTGCATGATTGATGTACCGTTTGGTAAGCAATAATGGTTTTTTTTTTGCTGGACGACTCAACGTTGCTTGTAATCAAGGGTTATCCAAGACGGGCCTTAATGGCAACATCCTCAAAAATTTTAAATGGAGATAATTTATCAATCATTAAATATAAATCATTTGACTAACTATTAATAAACCATAATACAATTTCGATTAGCTAGACTATACAGAAAAATGTTGAAAATATATAGGACGGCTACGAGAAAATGACATATCTATCTTTAGTTCTTAGATCATTAAGTATTTGATAAATTTCTTTTAAATTTATCAGAGGAGATTTTCTAATTTTTATATAATAGTATCAAAAGGTTTTTTAGTGGGGTTTTGTATTATTGAAAAGTGGTCGTTTATAAATCGTTTTTGTTTTTTTGGATAATCTAACGTATGGCGAATAGAGATCCAATTGACTAATTTCTGAAACTTAGCAAAATGGTCATGTGATAATAATACATCCGGTTATTTGCAATAAGAATTAAATCTCCATTTCGCTTAGTTACACAAACAAATTTATCTAAGATGGTAGATTTTTGAATATAGGATGCTTATCACCTTTTCAAATCCACCGTATAACTTGATGATGTTTGTGTGGTTAATTGATTATGAATTTAAGTAAAGTATTTCGAGGAAATTTCCAACTCAATGATTTAAATTGAGTCTAGTAATATATTAAAAAGTTCTTTGGCGCGACATTGTTAAATACAATGACAACAATTCCTTTCCGTGTCCGTATGATTATAATCTTTTAGTCATAGTTGTATTTCCCCTATAATTGAGTTTAATAACGTACTTAAATTAATCCCCTATGCTAATCTCTCCGCCACATAATAACCCACACTATATATACGATCAGGTCACTCATTAATCTTCTGTAATAGAATCCACAAGCTTCTCTCTTCTCTCTCTCTCCCTCAATATTCAAACTATGGAGATAAACGGCGATCCGCCGCCTCTGATCTGGCCGCAATTCGAATCTGCTGGATACACTCGCCGGCGATCACCAATTCCGACGATGATAGTTCCAGCGATGATCGGAGTGATTTCAGCAGCTATTTTCCTTCTGTTCATGACCTTCGTCGTCCCTCCGTTCCTCTCCGTCACATCTCAGATTCTCCAGCCAGCTTCGGTGAAGAGAGGATGGGACTCGATCAACGTAGTCTTAGTAGTTTTCGCGATTCTCTGCGGCGTACTCGCCAGACGAAACGACGACGGATCATCTTCTTCCTCTTCACACGGCCAAGAAGAAGAAGAAACTGTCACGAGCGGTGGAGATATTAAAACCTCTACTCCCTCGGTTTCGCATGAGTGGTTCGATGACGTGTACGACGCTGATAGGCTAAAGATCTACGAGAGCTTTAGTACTAGTAGCCGAAGTTTCGCGCCTGGATTACCGGTTACCGGGACTGTACCGTTGAGGCGTAGCAGTACGTCGTATCCTGATTTAAGAAACGGAGTTCTCAGGAGAAGTGATGACCGGCGGTTCCGGTTCTACGATGATTTTGGAGTTGACAAGTACCGATCGGAGCAATCAACGGTGGTGATTGAAGAACAAGTTGAGAGTTGTTTTAAAACTGAAATAGAAGAAGAATCTGAGCCTAAGGAGATTACTGTTGATAAGTTCGTTGTAAGACCGTCTTCTCCGCCGCAACAACCACCGTCACCACCACCACCTAATCCTCCTCCACCTCCTCCAGTTGAAGTTGTGCAGAAGCCGAGAAGGACTCATCGTTCTGTTAGAAACAGAGATACGCAAGAAAAGCCGAGACGCAGTGACACTAGTTCTGATTCGAGATTTAAACGAACGTTACGGCCTCCACCGTCACCACCTCCACCTCCTCCACCTCCTCCGGTTATAACCGCCACGCCACCGAGGACTCTTCAGCGAAGGAAGAGCAATGCGGCGAAAGAGATTAAAATGGTTTTTGCTTCACTGTATAACCAAGGGAAGAGGAAGAAGAAGCTTCATAAACATAAGAGAAAAGAGGGAACTGAATCTCCGGTGGTGGTTGATACGTCTCCGCCGCAGTACCGATCGTCAATTCCACCACCGTCTCCGCCGCCACCTCCACCACCTCCTCCTCCTCCGCCACGTTCGTCACAGTCAGTGTTTTACGGATTGTTCAAGAAGGGAGTGAAGAGCAAAAAGATCCACTCCATCCCAGCACCGCCGCCGCCACCTCCGCCGCCGAGGATGACACAGTTGGCTCCTCAGACCCCACCGCGGAGAGTGAAATCCGGTAGACCTCCGCGTCCGACGAAACCGACAAGTTTCAACGAAGAGAGCTTCCAAGGGTCTCCGTTAAACCAAACTACGCCGCCTCCACCTCCGCCGCCTCCGTTTCGCGTTCCGCCGCTAAAATTTGTGGTGAGTGGTGACTTCGCGAAGATACGGAGCAATCAGAGCTCAAGATGTAGCTCCCCTGAGAGAGAAGTGATCGACGTAGGTTGGGGTCTAGAACTCACACAATCTGACGGCGGAGATGAAAACAACGCCGCCGTAAATGGTAATGGTGGCGCCCGGATTGGGTTCTGTCCAAGCCCCGACGTCAACACGAAAGCCGACAACTTCATCGCCAGGTTAAGAGACGAGTGGAGGCTCGATAAGATGAACTCTGTTAACGGGAAAAGGAACATGAGCTATGTGTAAGGCCCATTGTTAAAACGACGTAGTTCTATTCCTTTTCAGATTTTGCCTGCCCTGCAAGCAACGTACAAGTAAGTAGATGATCATAGGGTCCCGATGATCATACAACAAAGTGACAAACCATCTTCAAGCAAAGCAAGTGGGTAACGATATGGTTCATATGCATTGGTGAATTCGTTGTGATTGTAAGCAATCTGCGGAGACAGTCACTCGAATATGAAGTTACGGGTAATATTGGTATTTACCGGTAAAGTAAATTGACTAGAACCGGGTGGTGTTTTTTGAGTTTAACCGGTGGTACGCCTTTTGTTTGGTGTGTTTCTTTTTAAAATCTCGGTTTGGAGTTTTCATATATAAAGTTGAGATAACTTGTTGGTGTTAGTCTGTTAGAAATGTTGGTAGTTGGTAATATGATGTATGTATGGCCCGTGATATGGAAATATAGTTGTGGGCTCTTGATTTTGTTGGGCCTACCTCTTGTCACATTTACTTCTTTTACATTGAAAAAACTTTTTTAAAATGCTTTTGTTGGGATCTGGATCTATGAAAACAAATACATTGAGATGGTCGAGCACCACGTGAAAGACTATCCGTCAGAACATGCATGATCGAGAATGTTAAGAAACACTCCTTGATCATGTATTTCCTCAAAGTAGAATGTAAAAGCATGTTATTCTTCTGCTTTCGAAACAATTTTCACCAATTAAAAACAATATGTCGCAAACGTCACATAAAATTGTCACAAGTTTTTTTATACATTCTACCGCCCCCGTATAAAAACTTCTAATTCCATGTGTAAAAGTGATAAACTATTTCTTATATTTTTCGCCTTCACTAGTCTGTCAAAACCTTCGACTGTAATGTACTAACAATCCATAAAACAACATCGTCTTATTTTAGGTATAATATGGGTTTCTTCCTCACCACTATGAGTTGGTGTAACTTGAGAAGTCGTCTGCAACTCTGCATAGGTGGTACTTGAGTTTCCTTCTTTATAGTCGCTTATGTCTCTACTAATCTTAGAATACTTCTAGAGTCTCTATCAAATCCATGAAAACTCTTGTTATTATGTCTTTTTTAGATATACTATAGAATCCATACATAATGATCATCTTGAATGTGTGATGTGATCCCCAAAACAAATATTGTTTTAGTTATTTTTCAAAAACAACATTTTTTAAAACAATTTATCTAGTTTTGAGTTGGGGAATTCTAGTTCGGATTGAGGAAGGCTTAGGGATTTCAATGGATTTAGAGTTATTATGAAACTACACAGTTGGATAATTTAGTTAGTTAGCTTCCCTAAAAAGCTTTTGTAGAAATCCATAACAAAAGCCTAGTAGAACATTAAGGCCTTATTTTGGGCTCTATACAATGCTAAGATCTTAGTCCATACGTAGTATTTTGAGGAGAAATTTGAAAGGTCCATTAGCGCCCTATCAATGCGGCGTAATGATTACGTTGACGCAGCAAAATAAGAAAACAAATACGACTAAAATATGGAAGGATGATTTCATCTGCTCCAGTTGCCAATATCTTAACTAGGCCTGGGACTTCGGTGTACCATTCGGTTTCGGTTCGGTTGAATCGGTTGTTCGGACTATCGGTTCACAGAGCACAAGTACCAATCGGTATTTTCTATAATGAATAATGGTTTCGGTTCGGAATCAATCGGTTTCGGATCGGTGCGGTTGATGGAAACAAAATCCACTACCAACCGATTACACTACGGTTCCGGTGTGGGTTCGGTTTTTAACAACCATAGTCAATTAAAAATAACCAAACAAACCGAAATATACCAAACATCCGAAATTTCCATTGAAACAAACAAGTTATCTCAGTCTGAAACACAAGTTTTAAACACAACAGCAAAAGAAAATTTGTGTCTAAACTTAAAAACCAACATTCAAACCAAGAACAAGTCTTCAAATTGCAAAAAAAAAAAAAAAGATAACTTGAAACCGAGATTAAAAAGATAGCCATGATCTTCTTAACACATCACAAAGCCTTTGTCTTTTACTCTTCTTCTGCAACTGGAACTCTGTTTGCTTCATACTCTGGTTCATACAAAGTCAAAATCAATTACTAAAACTAAACATTCATGTTATAAGTAAAGAAGATGAGGTGTGTAAGAATTTACCTCTTTCAAGCTTGTCCATTTCTTCAAGGTCATCTAGTATCTCAGGATTTGCATGCACTCTTGACTCCATTTTTATGTCTTGCTTCATCCACTGCTCTGTGCACATCAAAACCTCCACCATATAATGCGTCAAACAGCTCCTGTGAGGTTCTAGAAGCCGACCGGATGTACTAAAGGCACTCTCTGAAGCAACTGACGAGACTTGTATAGCTAGAACATCCCGAGCAATCTCAGACAAGATAGGAAACTTAGCTGAGTTCTTTCTCCACCATGAGAGCACATCAAACTCCATTCCAACCATCAAGTCAGGCTGTTCCACGGACTCCTTAAGGTATGTTTCCAGCTCATCCTTCTTTTCTCTAACCCCTATTTCGCTTAACTTCTGCTTGTATCTAACATCCATCCTCTTGTAACCCACAAAGTCATCCACGACCTCCATCCTTACAATGGTTTGGTTTCTCGGCTGAGTAGATTGGTCAGACTGAGATGATTGGTCACTTGGATCAACCCCGGGTCCATGTCGTGAACTGTACTCTTTGAACAAGCTCCTCAAGAGACACA
Source organism: Moricandia arvensis (assembly GCA_905132765.1). Classification (NCBI taxonomy): domain Eukaryota; kingdom Viridiplantae; phylum Streptophyta; class Magnoliopsida; order Brassicales; family Brassicaceae; genus Moricandia; species Moricandia arvensis. The sequence goes on along the minus strand of CAJHQP010000754.1, from coordinate 148,434 downwards.
TCAAGGACTCATACATCTTCTTGTAGTCAACTGTATCCAGCCCATACAACTCTTCGAAACAGAGCTTTGCAAGCTCCAACTTATTGCTGGGGTCGAAGACAGTGGCGACAATTAACATCATGTTAATATTCTTCATCCCATTCCAATACTTCTCAAACTTATTCAGCATCTCTGTGGCTTTAGACTTCATATCAGAATCAGAGCTTCTGGAGAGACCTATCAGATTTGTCGCAATGGTTACAATCTCACCGTAGCACTTATGGGAATTGAGTGAAGTTGATGCCGAGACCACCAGTGTCGAGTTGTAGAATATGACCAGAAAGCGACACAGCTTCTCAATAGCATTCCAATCCCTTAGCTGAGGAGGTCCTACCCTCTTTTCTCCATTTTCCATCTCGCTAAAATGATCATTGTACAGCTTGTCTTCTACTTCCATCTTACTGAAAGCCACCTTGAACTTCAGAGCTGTCGACAACATTAGGTAGGTAGAATTCCATCTTGTCTTGACATCCAAAGGTAGACTCCCCCTTGTGATCTTACCAGAGTCCACTTTCAACTCAAAAGAGCTCAACCTGTTAGCATGCGATCTAACATAGGAGACAGCATTGCGTATAGCAACTACATTTTCATCTATTTCAGCCATTCCATCCTTAACTATCAGATTAATTATATGGGCACTACATCTCAGGTGTAAAAACTCCCCATCTAATACAAAGCCTGATCTGAACCAAGGACAAAACTACTCTGAAACTTCCTCAAAGCTGAACTATTGGCAGTAGCATTATCGACAGTTATGCAAAACACATTTATGATTCCCCATTCAGACAAGCACTCTAGTAAGACATTGGCAATAGTCTGACCTTTGTGATCCGTGATGTGTTTGAACCCAATGATCAGCTTCTTTAACTGCCATAAAGGGTCAATGTAGTGCACTGTGATGACCATATAGCTCGCACCTGTATACATTGTTCAATAAAAAAACCATGATCAGCTTTCTAAAATTACTAATATGTATAAAGGAATTGAGAGATGTAAAAAATATAAAATTTACCAGTTGTTTGAGAGACCAAATATCTGTTGTCAAAGACACTCTTTGATTGCTTCTCAAGAACCATTTCTTGAGTGCATCCTTCTTTTCCACATACATCTTGTTAATGTCTTTTCTCGCAGTCTTTCTTGTATGAGGAGTGTACCCAAAGTTTACCTACAATCATACAAAAGAATACATTAGTTACAACTAAACATGATACTTGAAGATTATCATAAGTTTAAGAACATTAAATAAACATTACTAACCTTCTTACAGAATTGTTTCCATGCTACGCTTTCAACGAATGATAATGGCAATTGTCCTAAGACAACCATCTGATTTGTGGCGTCTCTCAACTGACCTTCAGTCAACTTAGCCTTCTTAAGTCTCCCTTCCTCACCAATGTTTGCTTGCTGATCTTTTTGTGCAGCCAACCAAGCAAGATGGCTCTTACATTTCTCAAGATGGCTCCTTAGATTGGACGTCCCTGAGGTTGTGAGACACGAAAATGTGTTCTGACAGTAGTTGCAAACACACTTGTTTCTGTCTTCTGTAGTCCTTGTGTAGCTTAACCAAACGTCGGATCTTGGAGGGAGAATACGCTTCACTTTGCTTGTGGCTCCACTAGCTCTCTCTGACTCTTTCCTTGTCTCAGTACTATTGGGATCTTGAACGTTTCCAGCATCATCTTTGTTTCTGGTATCTCGGCCAAGTGATGATGTTGAGTCCATCTGAAAACAAAAAAAAATTAACATCAAAACGTTAGACTTGCAAAAAAAATTAACATCAAAACCTCTGATCATAACCGATTCGATTTAAGATTTAAATCATAACGACATAGCCTATTCGATTCAACTTTAAAAAAAAATAAGAACACAAAGAAGAACTGGAGAAACAGAAAGAAAGATAACCTCTGATTGGATTCTCGATTGCTTGTGTGAAGAAGAAGAAGATGGAGATGGTGAGACATTTATAGAGGCCAGTTTGAGATTCTTAATGACGATGTCGATGATCGATAACCGAAGAGGCTTTTCTGGAACTAGGGTTTGTAAATCACGCCTCACGCGTGAAAGAGAAGAGACGGATGAGTTTCTTTCTTCTATATCGCAGTTAATATCGGTATAAATGAATGTATGTATCTGTAAGAGAAATATATAAATGATCGGTATGTTTCGGTTACCTTGTCTTGATCTCGGTTTGAAACCGGACCGGACCATAGCCGAAATATATGGGCTTTAAAGTCCAATCGGTATTTTCTTTGGGTCCACTACCGATCCAAAACCGATACTTCGGTGCGGGTTACACTATGGACTTCGGCTTCAGTATATTAAGCCCAGGCCTAATCTTAACCTAATTTGAAAAATCATTAAGATTTCAAATGAAAGGGAATATAAAGAAACATTGTATTAGTGTTAAAGGTCTGAGCAAAGCTACATATTGCTTATAATTCTTTATCTCAATATACTTGATATACCATCTCAAACTTTGTGTCGGGTGAAAACTCGACACTAAATTTGAAGTGCAAATTGTAGTGAACAGATGTTGAGGAATAGGATTTGTAAAGATATCAACCTTGCTGAGAAATTGTATTTGAATGCTTAGAATTCTATGTCTCAATATTTATTAAATCTGATATTACCAGTTGAAGTTCTTGTCATCTAATATGGTTTTCTTAAAGCATTCACAATTGGATTCAAAAGAGTAATCAGACCTTCCAATTTCTTGGATGATCTTCTTTGCTCAATCGACACTATCAAGTTGTCATCCAATTTCCTATTTTAAAGCTTTCACAATTGAATTCAAAAGAGTAGATCAAAAATTCTCAATTCTTTTGGATGATCTTATTTGTTCAATGGACATTATCTACTAAAGTTCTTGCCATCTAAACTGTCTTTCTTAAAACATTCACAATTAGATTCTAAAGAACAACGTTCAGTCATGCTCTCTTCAATTCATCCCCTCAATCTTTTCCGCAACTCGAAACACAAAATTTCATAGATTCAGTAGGATAGTTATTGGTTGTGCTATTTTTTTTTTTTTTTGAAGTTTATCCCTCAAACTTCTAATGGGACAACTAATGTTCTTGGTAGACCGACCCTTATAGAGATGTTATTGTATTGTGTGGAAAATTAAGTTTATCAATTGATTTGTTTTTTACAAAAATTCAGGAATATGCACGTCAGTGTTACTGAAATTGTGTGATGTAATCGGATATATTATGATTATTTTTCTAGCTATAAATTTATTTTTATTAAAAATCAAAAGAGCATATTGTATGTAACACTTGTATTTGTGATATAATATGATCATATTCAAATGTCAAATGATTTGCTTAATCATATTTAAAAATAAATAAATAAGAAAACGAAAAACACGTATGATTTGCTTAATCATATTCAAATGTCAAATGATTTGTTGTGGCTGTTTATATAACTCTTAGTTGATCACGAATCCCATTATTATACTATAAAACTACATAATTAACATTAACAACATTAATTAATATCGTCTCGAGGAACTTCACTTCCTCTTCATAAAAGATACCTTATACCACCCCACAAATCTCTCTCTCTATCAACATTTAATCTCTTGATCTCTCTTCTGACCGGTAAATAAATCAAAATGATCACAGGCAAAGATATGTACGACGTACTGGCGGCGATGGTGCCGCTATACGTAGCTATGATGCTAGCCTACGGTTCGGTACGGTGGTGGGGGATATTCACACCGGACCAATGTTCCGGTATAAACCGGTTCGTTGCGGTTTTCGCGGTTCCTCTTCTCTCTTTCCATTTCATTTCCTCCAATGATCCTTATGCCATGGATTACCACTTCCTCGCGGCAGATTCTCTTCAGAAAGTCGTCATCCTCGTCGCACTCCTTCTTTGGCAGGCCCGTCTCCTATTGTGACCTCCCTATATCTATATATATAAAGTAGGCTTTGTCTCACTCCTGGTTGAGACACCTCATCAAATAGGGTGATGAGACGATGACACGTGGCACCATTTTTAAAAATTTATCTTTTCTACGTTTGTGGGCGTTGTGGCCTTTTACGAGTTATTGTGTTTTAGGTTTTTGGGTTCTGTGATTTGGCAAAACAAAACTCAAGCCCATTTATGAACAGACATTCTTCTGCCTGGGTTCTTCATTCCTTGATGATAAGGTTTGTGTATCAACGTTCAACAATGGTAATTATGAATGAGGCATGACTCGCCGCTTTGTCGGAACCCTAAACGTCAGAGCGTGTTTCATGTCTGTTCAGTCTCGATTCGTTTCCTCCGAACCGTTACAAGTCGCATGATGAATCGTCATTAACCAAGCATTAACTCTTCCTGCCCACTAGGCCACTACAACCACAACCTTGCTTTCAAAGAATCTAATCCATTTTGGAGGCGGTGATTCTAACCTATATAAAGGTGAGGCCTTAACCATTGATCATCATCTTCATAGTTCGTTCCTAATCTTTTTTTTTCTTTTTTTTTTAAATAAAATATTTTAATTACTCTTCCCCTATAAAGGGGGATCCGGTGACCTTTTACGATTCCGTTTAACCGGACGAAACAGAAAGCCCTAGGTTACATGGATTTAAGCAGCAAACGTACAACAAGGATTATTACAGAGAAAGAGTTCAGCGTGGGTGAAAAGACTCAGGATAGCAAAGCTACCCTCTCCGTTGAACACCGAGGAGCCACCATCTGAACAATCGCAACGTTCCTTAAACCAGGTGTCCAAGCCGGTTTTCAGGACCGTCGTCACTCGCCGTCACGATAAGCCCTCCGACGGAGCAGTCCCGCGGCCACAGACGCCGAAACAGGGGATCCGACAACTGAAAACCCTAATCACCGCAATACTCACCTCATGTCGCCGCCATCTCACAAGTCCGAGGAGCCACACACCCGCTTGCTTCCTACACGGCGGCGAAGAAGAAGAACGCTGGAGGAGAACCACCGCCCGTGAAACCGCCATCCTCGAGCTTAGATCTGACTCCGACGGTACCTCCACAAAACCGGTACGAGACCTAGATCCCAATGGCTGACTAGAAACCAGAGTCTTTCCTAGAGGCCTCTGCACCAAGAAACCTTTCCGATTCGCCGTGAGGAAGAAGGGGTGCCATCCGGAGCTCCAAAAACGAAGCGTCACCGTCACTTAAGCTCGGAAGCCGAGATTATGTCTGTCGACGAAGTCGTCGGATCTGAAGCCTCTCCACCCAACGCGAGAAGAAACGATAGGAGAGAGAAGAGAGAAGCGCGTGTGAGAGAAGTTCGTTCCTAATCTCGATGGACATTTTTCAGTATTTCATATGTGTTTCTCTCTGAGTTGAAGGCTGGCCATTGTTCTACCCCAGTGGAGGTGCGATTGATCTGGTTCTGGGAAGCAAGGTTGTTCCTTTCTTCAAACTCATTATCGTTGTATTTTAAACCAGATTCTGATGTATAATCAGAAATTTTTTGAATCTTTGAGTGTACATATTAATTTTACTTTTTGGCAACATATTTTCAATTCTGTTTGTTGATTATATTTTCTTATTTACACGTTTTCATTGGACTTTCATACCATCCACCGTAAATGTCCATCGTCTGGCCACTTTCAGACATCGTCTCAAGACTGGTTCGATGTTATCCATTAGTGGATTTGAGGTGTTTCGGTGCAACCAGAGCTTCAGGCTGTCAGACTCTCCTCTAGCGATTGGGTTCAGTGATTCCACCACAGTCGATGAGTTAACGAAATTCCTAAGGAACGGTTCAGGTTCCGGAATCATAGTGAGTTGCTTGGCTTAGTCAACACCAACACTCATCGTCCAGATAAATCCTCTTTATATATGTTTCTCCCATGCTCATATTGGAATCAAGTTCATTACTCATCTGTTTCACATCTCGCAGATATTGTTTGTGAGTTAACTGTTGTGAAGAGTAAGAGTACTCTATGTAATCCTTCACAAGGAAAAGAACATGTCATGGCGACCATCAAATTCGATAAGTTCCTATCCATTTCACATTAGACTTCTTAGCACTTTCATAAATGATTAATTTATGTTTGAAAAATATATGTTTTAACCTCGGCAGTAAAGTGTCTGTGACATTAAGTCTGTTTAACTCACAAGGTGTTTCGTTCGAACTACAACTAGAAGCCTTACGGGGTGACCCAAGGGCTGTAGTTGCAACCAGCATAAATCCCAAGATTGTGGGAGGTGATTAAATAACTCTGCCACTTAATATCTGATTATGGTTCTTCGAAAACTAACAAAAAAAACTTTTTGGCATGTGTCTTTTTTCGATAAGGAAGTAATGCAGGGCAGATTTATTTTTACAAGTTAGTATTTGAGGATTTCTACATCATTATATCTACATTTGGTTTGTTAATTTTTTTATCCAAGACACACTCTTATGGGTTACTGTCCATCACTATAGGTTGGTCTCAACTGATACTGGGAACCCATCACCAACTTCATTGCTTAAAGGCTTTGCCAAATTTGAACCTCTGTCAATAGCTGAGCTTAATGATTTTGTTATCAGTTCTCCATCCAGGTTCCACTGCAGATTGTAATGTTTCAAATCTTTCAGATTAAACACATAAGATGTGATTGTAAAAGTTTAAATGTAGGAAATTGACTTTATCTGCACTGGGTCTGTTACTGGTATCTAGATGGACAAAGGCTGGTGTTATGTCTCCTGCTTTAGGTGTACAAAGAAGTTGCAGCGGACTGTCTTTTAGCACTAACGCTGTTGGTGTACTTAGGTATGCTGGACCCTTGGCAATGTTATTATTAAACTGCTAGCAAGTCACACACACACATACACAATCGCTTAAAATATACGTTCTTTTTTTTGTTAAACATATCGTGTGGAAATGCCAGTAGCTGATAAGACTTCTAAGGGGCTATTTGTTTGTTTCGATGGGGAAATGATGAAATTACATAACATGCGAGCCTATGAAACTGGTCATTTACTGGTACGTATCCGTTCCATCTACTGGTACATATCTGTTTTATCAACTGGTACATATCTGTTTCATCATGTAGCATGGTTCTATCTTTCCATTGAATCATGTGTTGTATACATCCAATTAAGCATTTACCACATAGGCTGGCGAAGGAGTGAGCCCAGAGGAGACACAGCCCCTCCTTTTTATTGCAGACATGGTTGGGAGGACTTACACGTTCCAGGTCAGGGTTAGAAGCTACAACTTCACTATCTCTCGCATTATGAGTGAAGGTGACCGTCTGCCACTACGTCACTACCAGTCTTTGTTGCCATGTAAGTCACATCTCATATTTCATTTTGTTCTCCACGTACTATGCAAATAATATATGTGCTTCGATTTTAAGAGGATGGCAACGATGATGATGGAGCTGACATGCCTGGGAACAACTCAGTTTTTACTAAGGTGGTTGTTTGTGGTAATTATGGTAAGGGATCGTGAGCTATAGGAACATATTCAACTGGTTGCACCACCGAGAACTTTCAAGCACCGTGAGCTTCTGAGGTTTACAAGAAGGCACGACTTACATAATTAGAGATCATGAAGTAGTTGGACTCAGTTTTTCAATTTGAATAATGCTTGGACATCAATTTCATTTTCTACAAACACACAAAACCATAAAAGCGAAAAAAATGCAGCCCAATAATTTACTTTAAACATAGTAATAAATTTATGTAAATAATTTTGTCAAAGTTTGTTCATTCCAAATTCAAGCATTTGTACTCCTTTTTTAAAAAAGTTTAACCGACAACGGCACCACCTAAAACAGAACCACCGTGTTCAACACATTTTTTACTTTACAGCCTTGGCTTAAAATTAATTTTCTCAACTTCTCAAATTAACAAATAGCCCATAAAGACTTCTATATTTGACATGTCCCAAAATAAAATGCCAACAAACAAAAAATAAAACCATATAACCTACAACCAATCTATTGTCAAAAGGCCCCTTACTATTTCTTAATCCAAAATCGAACCACACTAAATGGCAATAAACATACGACGGACATATTCACATAGACAACTAAACGGCTCTCCAGCATTAATATACCTCATATCCATTACCAACCTTCCCTCTTTATTTTTAACTCATAAACAAAATATAGATCCGTAGATAAAACATAACGATCACAATAACACTAAAATTTATGACAAAATTTCTTCATAGCTACCTCCACCTTTCGGTTAATCACAAACTTTCAAAAGCCACCAGTACATACTGAGGCAAGGAAGAAAAGTTTCAATCGTAAACTTTATCTTCAACAACGCTGGAATTGAAGATGGAATCAACAATGTACTGGCTAAATGCCTTGCATATGACAACATCGAAGCACATTACATGAGAGGGATCATGCAATATTTTTACTACACCAACACTACGATGGCCTCTACTACCTCAAGAGATCAGTGGATGGTTTGTACGACTCTGTAACCTTAATTTTAGGGCTGGACAAAATATCCGAAGCGGAAGAACCAACTCGAAATTCAGGGCTGAACTCGATCGGACTCGGGGTAAATAACCGGATTGGTTTTCAATTGCTATATCTGAAGAACCGGTACCGAACCCAATCAAAACCGGTACCGAACCCAATCCGAACCGAGAACCGAATAAGTATCCGAAGATATCTGAAATATGAATATGTATCTTAAAATATTAGTTATCGTCATAAATCAAAATTAAAATTAGAAATTAAATATATTAGTTATTTTCAATACTTTCTGTATTTTCGGATAAAATAAGATAGTTTGGATAGAAATACTCAAACAAAACCGTGTTAGATGAGTATTTTTGGCTATTATTTTGTACTTTTTTGTAGTTTGAATACAAAATACCCGAATCAAATCAGGTAATATGGTTACTTTGGATACAAATACCCAAATCCGTTTCAAATACATTGGTTATTTGGCTATTTTCAGGTTCTTAATCATAAAAACGGAACTCATCCGAACCCGAGCAGACCATACTCGAACCCGACCCAAAATTTTGTATTACCCTAATGGGGCCTAATTTCAAAACCCGTAAAATCTGAAAGAACCGACCCGCACCCGAATGGGTACCCGAATGTCCATGCCTACTTAATTTATAGTCTAAATGCAAAAAAAACACTCAACAGATTGGTGTAGACAACACTTATTTGTTGACAAAAAAAATTAACATAATCAGTCTAGAGCTGGGCAAAATATCCGGACCCGAAGAATCGATCCGAAACCGACCCAAAAATCAAGATCCCGAACCCGATTGGACTTGGGGTAAATAACCGAATGGGTTTTCAATTGTTATATCTGATGAACCGGTATCGAACCCGATCCGAACCGATAACCGAATGAGTATCCAAAGATATCCAAAATATAAATATGTATCTTAAAATATTAGTTATAATTATATTTATAATTAGTTGAATAATCAAAACTAAAATTATAAATTAAATATATTAGTTATTATTCAATACTTTTATGTATTTTTAGATTAAATAAAATCGTTTGGATAGAAATACTCAAACAAAACCATGTTCGATGAGTATTTTTGGTTATTACTTTTTAGTAGTTTGGATACAAAATACCCGAATCAAATCGGGTAATATGGTTACTTTGGATACAAATACCCAAACCCGTTTCAGATACATTGGTTATTCGGTTAATTTCAGGTTCCTAATCATAAAAATCGAATCCACCCGGACCCGGGAGGACCCAACTCGAACCCGACCCAAAATTTTGTAATATTCGAATGAGGCCTAATTTCAAAACCCAAAAAACCCGAAACCCAAAAGAACCGATCCGTACCCGAACGGATACTCCGAATATCCATGCCTGATAATCACACCCACAACTAAATGAACATACAAAAAACTTACACAAAATTAAATATTAAACAAAAACCAATACATTATATTCCGCGCGTAGCGCGGACCGACCCTAGTATATATATATATATTATTAGGTTCTTCTCATTGGTAGTAATTAATGTAAATACTATGAAAATATCAAAAAGTATGATTAACGCAGATTTCTTAAGCTTAGTTTCTTAGGGAAAATTAAGAAACTCAATTTAAGAAACATGCGTTAATTATGGTCTAAGAACATCTTATCCCTAGTATGAGGAAGGAGTTCTCAACAAAACAATAAATAAGAAATATAGTATATATATTCAATCTCGAGATACATATGCAATAAGTTTTCAAATATCTATTGTATTAGTATTTCAATATTTTGAAAACACCAAGAATATATGTATACACTTATATACTATAATTTTCATTTATTGTTTTGTTGAGAGGCTGTTCTAATTAACCTCAAAGACATGTATATTTGGTTGATATCCTTTTGTTTTAGTACCTAAGTAGTTTCGGATTTGTATAAGAATATACGTTGATGTGTATTTTATTTTTGCCATTATGATGATGTTGATGTGTATTATTTCACAGGCGTTTAGTGGCAGAGGAAGTCTAGATTGGATGATAACGCTCTTTTCGCTATCGACACTACCGAACACGTTGGTAATAGGAATCCCACTGCTCAGGGCTATGTATGGAGACTTTTCAGGCAACTTGATGGTGCAAATAGTTGTGCTTCAGTGTACAATATGGTATACATTAATGCTCTTCTTGTTCGAGTTTCGTGGCGCTAAGCTTCTTATCTCCGAGCAGTTCCCAGAAACCGCCGGTTCCATCACTTCTTTCCGAGTTGATTCTGATGTTCTCTCTCTCAGTAGCCGTGAACCCTCGAGGTATGCTTATTTACATTAATGGTCCGTTATATGCTGATATATATACTTCTTATGTTTCATATAGATAAATATTTTAGAAAAAAGTTGTTTCAAATATTATCATTGCACTTTTTAAAAAGTAATAATGATTAATTGTAAATTTTTAAAATATTAATGGTTTAGAATTATAAAAAATAGAAGAGAAATACGGTAAGATAACTCTAAAAAAGTTTTTGTCACAAAAATAACATTTAAAGAAAAAATGACCAAAATAACTTTTATTAAAGGTTAACAAAATGACTAATATACATTTATACCCCTTGGGTTAATTAATCTAGACTTAGGATTTAGAGTTATGGGGTGAGGTTTTGGGGTTGAGATAACAAAATGACCAATATACATTTATATCCTTTGGGTTAACTAATTTAGACTTAAGGTTTAGAGTTATGGGATAGGGTTTTGGAGGTGAAGTTTAAAATTGAAAAAAAAAATAATTTTTTGAAAATAAAAAAAAAGGCTAGTTTGGTCATTTTTGTTCTTAAGAATTATTTTTGTGACAAAAACTTCAAAAAAGGGTTATTTGAGAGATTTGCCCAAAATAGAATCACAAAATTATGTATTTATAACTAATATTTAATATGTTTTATTAATATGTATGAATTTTTAAAATATGCATTATATTGACAAATGAAATACTTCTTAATCTATGTTGTTTGGGGGGTGGGGGGTGGGTTTCATTTTAGTTATTTATGTCATATTATTATGAAGTTTTAAAAATAGTAATTTTTGTAACATATTTTTAGACGATTTTGTTAAGCCCGAAACAATTGGTTATATCCGGTTTATCATTCAAATTAATCACCTGAAAACATGTTTTTTTGTAATCAGACCGATGCGGAGATAGGTGACGACGGAAAGATCCACGTGGTGGTAAGGAGATCAAGCGCAGCCTCTTCAATGATCTCATCGTTCAACAAGTCTCACGGGGGAGGATTTAACACTTCCATGATCACGCCGCGAGCCTCAAATCTCACCGACGTCGAGATTTATTCCGTTCAGTCTTCGCGAGCTTCGAGCTTTAACCAGACAGATGTCTACGCTATGTTTAACGCAAGCAAAGCTCCGAGCTCTCGTCACGGGTACGCCAATAGTTATGGTGGTGCAGGATCAGGCCGTGGCGGAGATGTTTACTCGCTTCAGTCGTCCATAGGAGTGGCACCGAGAGCTTCCAGCTTTAATGAGGAAGTTTTGAAGAAGAAGAAGAAAGTAAGAAGAGGAGGGAGAAGTATGAGTGGTAAGTGAATTATACAACAATAACAGAGATGTGTCTTTTGTTTTTGCTTTTTTATTTTTATAAAGATTTTATATCATCCTAAAAGTTATCTTGTTTCAATATTAAGTAAACTTCATTGTGGTCGATTGCGATGATTTAGTGGTTTTCAAGAAAAAATCGTCTTACTAGTTCAGAAATCGATTTTCTTCCAGTGAGAAATTGTACAGTTAGGTGGCGTAGTAGAGCAATAAGATTTGCATGTTACCGGTGAATAAGATCTCAGTGAATTAGTCGGTTAGATCTCGGGCCGTCGTACATCTCTAGAATCAAAAAAAAAAAAATAAGTAGTAAATTTTAAAGTTTAAAAAAAAAATTCATATTTTCTATGATAATTATGTTATACCATAGTTTTTAAAATATATTTTTTACATACCAGTTCCCTACCCGATGTTCACAAGGTCAACGAGCGGAACAAGTGGAGTCAAGGAAAAGGAAAGTGGAGGAGGACAGAACATGGAGATGAACATGTTTATGTGGAGTTCGAGTTCTTCTCCTGTTTCGGAAGCCAACGGTATTACCAGAGGTGTCTCCACCAATTCTTCCATCGACCTTAAAGCTTCTCTTCCGCCTAACGATAACCTCGCTTCCAAAGGTTAATTAATTAATCTTCCATTCACCCACTAATTATTAATTTATCATATTACTTCTTTTTATTATAAACACATGTTACAAAATACTCTCAATATAAAACCCTTGGAATAATGATCATAATCAAAGAATAATAATATTAATTCCGAAAAATCTGATGACAACAGCGATGCAGATTCTGATAGAGAACAAGACACCCGGAAGAAAAGGGCATGTGGAGATGGACCAAGAGGGTAATAAAGTCAGTGACGTGGAAGACGGTGGTGGCCTCGGCGGTCCGACGAAACAGCAAATGCCGCCGGCGAGCGTGATGACGAGACTAATACTGATAATGGTTTGGAGAAAACTCATTCGAAACCCTAACACTTACTCTAGTGTCTTTGGCCTTGCTTGGTCCCTTGTCTCCTTCAAGTAAGTACTTTAAAAATGTTACTATACATCAGACTAATATAGTAATAACATCTCTAATATGTTTTTTTTGAAGATTTCACGTATCTAATATGTTTATATACCAAAATATTCAACGATGATAAAATTAGTAGATATATGTTTAAGCCAGTTTGCATATATTTTTTTTGACTGACCATTTTTGCATATATTTATTTGGTTTGCTTCTTGTTGATTTATATATGTTATGATTTCATGGGACAGATGGAATATAAAGATGCCAACAATAATGAGTGGATCGATTTCGATATTATCTGACGCCGGTCTTGGCATGGCGATGTTCAGTCTCGGTATTGTCCGTTCCTCTTCCTACGTTGCAGGGCTTAACGCTACATAAATAATTACTCTTCTCTTAAGGAAATAATAAAAAAAAATTTGATGTTTACCACCTTATTATTAGTGTCACTTTTCATTTTTACCTAAGAGATATGTTCATGAATATCATTTTTTAAGAAGTAAATTTTTTTTTAAAATTAATTAGAATTATAAATTTACATTCTAAACTCTATCACACCATTCAACTTTAAACTCTAAATCTTAGATTAATTAATCTAAGGGTTATAAATGTGTTTTTCTTTTTAAAAAATAACAGTAAAAGTGATTAAAATAAACATGAAATGTGGTTGAGTTTTACTATTTATTGTAAATAAATAATTAGGTCTATTTATGGCATTGCAACCAAAGATAATAGCATGTGGAAAATCAGTAGCAGTCTTCGCGATGGCAGTGAGGTTCTTGTCCGGACCTGCCGTTATCGCAGCCACCTCGACTGTAATTGGTCTTCGAGGCAATCTCCTCCATATCGCCATCGTTCAGGTTTATTAATCGTGAACTTTATGTATAATTCATTTTAACTTATAATTGATGATATAGTGATGTTTTAATTTCATTTAATAATTTCATACATATACTATTATTGATAAGAAGAATTATATTTTGTAGGCTGCTCTTCCTCAAGGAATCGTTCCTTTTGTTTTCGCCAGGGAATATAACGTCCATCCTGATATCCTAAGCACAGCGTAATTTATTTTTTCGACATTAAATATATCACATTTGATGATTAATAATACAGTTTTCGTAGAAAAATATTCCATCAGTCAGCTTTCATTTCAAAACTCTAAATTACTTTTTGTTGTCGTCAAGTTATAAAATATCCTATTTCCCTTAATTTTTTTTTGTCAACCTTGAAAATTAAAACATCGAAGTAAAGTTTCAGTATTTCAAATGTTAACATATGTAAATTGTTTTGCAGGGTTATATTCGGAATGCTGGTTGCTTTCCCTGTAACAGTACTCTACTACGTTCTTCTAGGCATTTAAGTAAGGCTGAAAAGTAATGGCAAATCGAAGACGATCGATACGACAAAGGTAACTTTAAAAAAATTATCAAGAAAAATCATTAATCCCTCTCGATCAGGGTCTGATCTGAGTATTTGGAGGGCTATAAACATTTAGTAAGCACTATAATGAAAAAAAATTCAAAAGTTTGGAAGTTTGTATCTATATATATAATATATTCTCCAAAAAAATTGGAAGTCTATTTTGGTATGGTTAGATCGGACCGGGTGAAGCTTAAGTGGATGGACCATGCCGTGTTCGTATTATGTTAATTTATAGCATATGATATTGTTGAGATTTTAGTTAGTTTTGTACGCACATGCATGTACTCTTTAATTTACACTATTTCTTTTTGTTTTATTTATAGGTGGCCATGAAGTATGCTATTTAACATTTACACCAAAAAAAAAAAAAGTATGCTATTTAATCGTGATAGTAGCTCAATCATATACTAGATCGCACAAAATGTGAGTTAGATGAGATCTTGTGTTTTTTGTAAATATCTATACAATTTGTATTGTTTTATTTTAGTTCAGATGCACTAATCCTTCCAAATTCATCATTTTTTATTTCATTTCTTTTAACTTATTTTTGTATGGGAGTCGTTGTGAACGGAATATTCGGTTGTTGTGGGTTGTATACGAAGACAGATACCGAACCTGCTGAACATGTAGGAGCAGTATCCTGATGAGTGGGTCTAGTTTGAAGTTTAGTTTACAGAACGGAGTTGAATTCGCAATTATTGTCGCTCTGAACCTGCATATTTGGATTAGACTGTCTGAGAAATCAGAGTGACACCAAGACACTGAGTCTGAAACTAACATAACCAGTTTCACTATTCACGATTATTAGGAGACAAAGAGTACCTGGACTTATGAGAGTGAGTGACTTTCAGTTTCAGCTACTTTTCCCTTTTTGTTTACAAGTGATTTTGTCTCCAAAACTAAGAGCAATCCCTTGTGTCTTGCTTCGGATCCTTATGTAACCACTTAGCTTTTCATCTGTTTGTTTTTCTATACTCACATTCACCAACGCGTCTTCCCCAAACACACTCTTGGCGTATAACTTAGCTGAGAGAAACCCACACTCACCTTCTAACACAGATCTGGCATAACAAAAAAAAAAAGAGAGACAACAATATGACAAACCCTTTAGCTAATTATTACACGTATGATCGAGTAGAAACTGGACTTACGTAGGAGTGAGACACTTCATGTTAGTTGATTTGACAATGTGGTCAAGAAACTCTTTCTCGTCTTGAATCATAGTGTTTGCAGCAACCTACAAAAAAAAAAAGGACAAAAGACCAGATTCCAGGTTCCGTTCGAGTCATCAAAACATAAAGATCTATTCAAGTTTAGTTATTAATATACCTTGTTTTCCCATTCGAATTCTGCCCACATGGACCTGAATGCAGAATCTGAACACACAGCTGGAGATATATAATCCATGATATCAATATGTATGTCGTTAAGAACCACCACGTTTCTTTCCATGACATTTGAAGTCTCGTAGACAATGTTCCCGAAGATAACCCCAGTCTCCGTAGAGGAAACCTTGATGTTGGCTTTTATCTTCTTCTTTGACTCAGGTGCAAGTGTGTAATTCTGAGGACGTTCCACGAGCTTTAGATCTCCCATGGTCGCCAATTCCAAACACATATTCTGGAGGGTTTCTCTAGTACGGTTGATAACAGTGACATCAAGGACAATGTCATAGTGATGTACTGTCACATAAGCTTCCGCGTAGACTGGGTCGCTGAATCCTGTGAGTTGAAGAATGCGGTTAAGCTTGTTTACATCATTCTCGTCTTTGGTGAATTCGCCCGTTGCACGTTTTAGGTCGTCTTGCATTTGGTCTTCTAGCTCAAGTAGACTCATACCCTGAGAGAGATTTCATTAAGATACTGCCACATTGATAACTTATATATATAAAAAGGGAAAAAACTTGGGATTCCATTACCTTTCGGCTCTTCAGATGGAAGAAATCAATGAGATCATCAGGTTGGCGTTAGATATTTGGGCCTTGGCTTTAAGTTCCTTTAGTTCACGAAGCTGTTGCTCGGAGAGCATTTTGACAAAACTCTGGCGACAAGACTTCAACCATATCTTCTTCATCTCATCACTCGTATGTCAAATCAGTTTTATGCACAGCACAATTCTCTCATAAGAGTCTGGATCAATTGAATGCGGAACCACATGTGATTGTCCTAGTTGCAACATAGAGACCATGATGAGCAAAGCTTGTGTCTTCGCCTTGTTGATCTCAGTTTTTGATGACTGCACTTCTTCCAACCTGAGAACAAGTTTAGTCAATGTGCAAGCAACCACTGCTCCGAGAAAAAAATCACCGGTTAAGAGAAGAGATCTCAAATTTCCAGAAGCCAATGATCCTTGAGCAACTGTAGATGGGGAGAAAACGGTTTCCGAGACAGCACTTTGGGTAGCATAAGTCCCATCAGCAAGAATGGCAGGTCTTCTAGAGGAAACTATAGCAGCACTGTTCTGCTGAGTTTTGTTTGAAGAATCATTTGACTCTAGTTCCTCGGAAACAGAGAAAAATAGCATCTCACCGAGGCATTGCTTGATGGTTGCTATGCCACTCTCAACTTCAGAGAGTGACAGGCAATATTCCCCAACAATCCAAAGCGCAAATGGGAAAACCTTTGCAGCTCGAATCTGATAAAAAGTGTCCAACAAGCGGGTTATGATTGAAACCCTCAGTTTAGGGTTTGATTCTATTATCTCTCTGACAAAGACAGCCACATCAAGAGCTGAAGCCACGTTGGTGTCACCCAAGAAATCCATCAAAAGATGCACCACTGCACCTGCTACTTCAGGGAACTTGACTGCACAAGCATGTATAGCTTGGACGAGCATCTGTCTATAATCACCATTCTTCTCAAGCTCTCCGCTTTGTGTCTTCACAACTTCTTTCTTCAACGTCTGCACGACCTCATTGACATTCCGATGGGTAATCAATTCAAGGACAATATCAAGTGTCTTCCTTTGAATGTCGAGATTCGGGCTAGAAAGTGCTCTTAGCACATCCATGATCATCTCAACCATAATCTCCTTATGAGTAGCCTTGAGCTCATTCAACCTATCGAGCACAATAAGCTTCACATTGTTGTCACTCTAAGAAAGAAGAAGCTGGCAGTAGGTGTTCGCTGCGGCTCTAACCGCGGTGGAAGCAGATGACAGAGAAACAAGCGTCTGAGCACATTCATAAGTAACTGCAGACGAAGGCGCGTTCAACAAAGCAATAATGATCTTAATATACTTTCCCTTCTCCAACGGCTTGGTCCTACACACTTTCCTGATCAACTCCAAAACCACCATCTGAAGCAACTCATTCTAGTCACAAACTCTATCAACATTACTCAAAAGATAATTCACAGCTCGGTCTTGATCACAATGGAAAAGCATAAGAAACGCATTTCGTTTAGCAGATGGATCCTGTTCGGTAGATAAATGCTTCTCAATGGTTTCAGGTGCATCTACCAAGAGCTGGTCACCTTGTGGGAGCTTCTATATCGACATAATAGCCAAAATCGCGTTCCTACGAACAAAAGGATGACGATGCTCAAGGTTCTGCAACACATACGGAATCAGAGGCTCCATGACTTCAGTCTCCCTCAACCTACTAAGAAACCGTAAGGTAACTCCACGGATATACTCATTAGGATGCTGAAGGTTGTTCCTTAGATTCTGACAGATCAGTATCATCTCAGGTAACACTTTGCCTTTCGCATCGGTTTTCTCGATGGTCTCCAAGTAAAGAAGGAGGAGTTTCTGGACGGTGTGGTCCTGATGTTAAAACGTATCTGATGATAATGATGAAAAGGTGAGGCAATGTTTCGCCGTTAAGGAGAAGCATGATTGCTTTCTTCAGTGCTTCGATTTTGGCGGAGATGTCGTTGCCTTCGAGAGCTTATTTGATCTCGTTGGCAACTGCAGGAGTTCCTTTGTCGTAGTGGATGAGCAGTGTACATGATTTCTCCATCGTTTCAACCTGTGCAAAGTATATGAATAAGATGCAGAGCTACATCGGATTTTGATTAGTACTGTGTCAAGCATGCATTTGATTACGATTTTGTTCGATAATGGTCAGATCAGATCCGTGTATTGTAACCAAACTAACAATAAGGACATCAATATCTGAAACCGATCACCGTAGATTCCGATCTACTCAATAGACGAACAACATCGGGAAAATGAGAAACGAAATGCGTATGGGGAATTCGCGGCGGTGGAAACGGAAATACGGAAGGGGAAGTTAACGTACCAGAGGTGACGGCGAGAAGAAGGAAGAGGTGTGGCGGTGAGTCTTTTTCAGATCTCGGGGGAAACGAACGTTCGAATGAAATTTTTTAACTGTACTGCGTCTTCATCGAGAGTTCAATCTTATTTTTATTTATTTTGTTTGGGCAAGAGTTCAATCTTATTTATATTTTCTAATTACAGAGTACATTTCCTTGCTTTAATTCAATCACGCATTAGAAAAAAGAAGCTAGTTAGGCCTTAGACCGGGCCCATTTCATTTGATAAGTTGTTCAACCCATAAGTCCTAGATCAATGACTTGGCATTAGTTTTTGGTTCTGTCAACTAGGATAGTTTGATACTTTTTTTTGGTTTACAGTCTCATCTTTTAATATTATCTGCCTAGCTTCAAAGTAACATAGTTGTTACCAGTAAAGCCAGTAGAATACTAATGACACCACTATTCGATTACCAAAATGTAAATTTTCCAAGGAAGAGCACACAGGTCTGGAATTGTCGAAGCACAATGTTCGCAATAGCAGAAGTTGCTCCGCAAATAAGGAATGGACAATAAATCGGACTTGGAATTATTTGTCGAGCTGATGCTGATAGTAGGTCAAAGAGCATTTTGCCAGTAACGAAACTTATATATTTCTTGGTTAAAAGCCCTTCACTAGTAAAAGATTCCAAATTTAAATTTAATCATAATATTACAAATAACCAAGAAAAAGAGAGAAAATAAAAACCATAAAATCCAAACTTGCCCACATCCACAAACCCTGAAAAACTGTACTTTTGGGTCCCCGAAAAATATCAATAAACCCACCCATCATAATACCAAACCAAACGTTTTTCTTTTGTTGTTAGTCCTAATAGTAGCACTTCAAACTCGTGGAGCATCTGTGATAAAAGCTGTCTCCAAATCATAGCGAACCTGGGACAACAACCAAAAAAAATGTTAGTCATTACTTATAAAATACCAAAGTCTGGACAAGATTACCACCATAGCACTTGTACAGTGACATTTTATAAGTGCTCCTTTGTATGCATTTCAAAATACTCCAATGATCTAGAATAGTTACAAGACTGTTGTTAGTTGTTATACCTTCTCCAGAAGATTTTTTCTTGCCCCAGAACTTTAGTACTGAGAGTTTGCTGCTGAGAGGAGTTTTTGGCACCGGAATGAATTTCCCCACCAGAGCAAGTGGCCAACTACAAATTACAAAAGGTTCAACCAAACGTTAGCTATGTATCTCAACAACAAGCATTGCACATAATATACATATATGTATCAAATTGTATAAATGTAAAAACTGTAAACTGACCTGATCACACCGATGGCAACGCATATTAGCCATTGTTTCCAGTTTAGCTTCGTCGTGGAAGCGAATTTGCCTAGGAACTCAACAATGATAACCTGACAAACGAAAAATAAGACGTTTATTTTATTCACATGTGGAATGAATACTAGAATACGTTTTCGATGATGGACAAGATTCTTTACCTGGAGAACAAGAGTGATGACTATAATACCCATGAAGAGACGGTTCCTGATAACTCCTTTGAAGATGTTCTTCTCGTCAGGTTTTCGAGCATTGAACTCATTGAAAGCCTGTTACCAACCCCAAAAAAAACAATCAATAAAAAAACATATGCTGTTTACATTATGGTTGTTACTGTAAAAGAAGAGGCTCACTTGGCAGAGGACAAAGGCGTTGAAGATTATTGTGTTCTTCACTCTAGTGGCGTGTGCAGGAACTTCATGCTGGAGGCCAAGTATGCTGATGCCTCGGAAGTTGAGAACTAACAGGACACTCACTTGATAGATAGCCTATAGATTTAAGTTTCAACATCTTTTATTAATATGCGGGGTGGTCTCATATATACAGAGAGTTAATTAATCAATTGTTTACCTGAATCAACAAGTTTCTCCACATGATGTTGGTAATAAGAGGCTCTCTGCAAAAAGAAGTTAATGCAAATAAGCACATGAAAATGTCTTATTAAGTTTAACTGTGAAAAACCACAAGCTGCAAAAACATACTTTCGGCCAACGGGAGGCCTGCCCATGAGGTGATCAGTGGGTGGTTCAGTAGCCAAAGCCAATGCTCCGAGTGTGTCCATAATAAGATTAACCCACAGAAGCTGTACATTAAAGAAGATGCCAAATGTATGAACAAAACTATGTATTTTAGAGAAAGATTACAAAAAAACGAGTAAATGCAACAGAAACTCAGACCTGGACAGCGGTAAGTGGAACGTCACCACTTGAAATAGCAGCTACAACGTTAATGACAAGAGCGGCTACATTGACAGTGAGCTGAAACTGGATGAATTTCTGAATGTTCGCGTAGACTGATCGTCCCCAGCGAACAACCTATATATAAGAAGCCACACCAAGTTTAATTTTCGAATATTAAACCCCAGATACACATTGACGAAGATTTGACTTTTGAGATGACGAAGCTTATGTGTTTTGTAAAACTCGTGAGAACAAAAGAATCTCTGATAAGGGTAACGTGAATTTGAACAAACCTTTACAACAGATGCAAAGTTGTCATCCAAAATGATGATGTCTGAGCTCTCTTTAGCCACTTCTGTTCCAGCTATTCCCATAGCAAGACCAATATCTGCCTGCAAATCCACTCAAAAAGTTTGAAAACAATGAGAAAGAGACTAGGCAAAGAGACTTTCAATGGCTGTGCATTTCGACATAATCAGTTCGAAGTTTCTATACCTCATGCAACGCAGGAGCATCATTTGTCCCATCTCCAGTGACTGCAACAACATGGCCACGTCTCCTCAGAGATTGCACCAGCAGAAGCTTGTCATTTGGCGATGAACGGCCCATAACCTTCAAACGTGAAGTAACCAAGTCAGCTTCTGTATAAGCTGTTACTACCATATCATATTCTAAATTGAGTGAAGCACCTCTACAGATAATGAGACTACGGCATTCAATTTCAGTCTTAAGAATTGAAAGTGGTGTTGTGAATATTACCGATATCCTCTCGCTAATCTTGTCCCTTCCTGCATCGGTTAAGGCACGGAATGATTTTCCTTCAATGAGATTAGGCTCCGAGGCATCAGCATCGGAAGTTAATATTCCACACTCCAAAGCAATTGCCCTGGCAGTTTGGACGTTGTCACCAGTAACCATACGGACCTGAACATCAACAAACATCATGCAGCGTTATTAGCAGGCTAAGAAAGAGAATTTGTCCAATGAGCCTTTTAATAAAATCGAACATAAGAAGCACCTTAACACCAGCATTCTGACACAACTGAACTGAATCTCTGACTCCTGGTCTACATGGATCCTGTGCACATTTTCAAATAATTTGATAAGAAACACCACAAAAATACTGCAGGCCATGATATGTGGGTTGTTGTTCTGATGTTAAACAAAAACGATGTATATATTTGACAAATCTCAAGATGAAAGTAAAAATGAACATAAATAAACCAAATTAATCCTCACCTTTATGCCTACTATAGCTAGTAAGATAAGGTCGTCCTCTGGGAGGACCCACTTTGAGAGTTCTTCGCCTGTTGGGACGTTTTCAGGCTCATAGGTTCTAAAGGCCAATGCTACACATCGTAAGGTTCTTCCAGCCATCTCTTCGATACCATTTTTAAAATACTGTGCCTGGAAACATCAAAGTAATTGCATTGGCAAAGTGTCATGAAACATAAGGTTGAGTTGCAGAATCATAAGATAAATTCGACATTTTCACTAACCTTTTCTTCAGTCATTGGTGCGACATTACCATCCTCATCAATGTAGCTTCTGCAACATGCAAGGACAATTTCAGAAGCTCCCTTCCAGTGAATACGAACTTCACCATCAGCCTGAAAAGTAATAGAGGAACAGAAAAGATCAAGAAATAATTACCCCCCCCCCCCAAAAAAAAACTCAAGAGTATGCCCCCAACCCCCCAAAAAGACACTCATAGTAATCTATATTTTAGCCAGGTACGTTACCGTTTTTACAGCAACACCACCACGTTTCTTCTCTGAGCTGAACGGAAAAGCATGAAGAATAGACGATTGCGACCTGGCTGTCTCAAAATTCATTCCCAGCTGAAAGACAGAAAAATACATATAACTCTTCATAAGTAAAAACTGTGCTCAAACTAGAAAACAACAAAAGCTAAAAAACTAAACCTTGACTCCCCAGCCAAGAATGGCTTTTTCTGTTGGTGAACCAGAGAACTCTAAGTCACCGCCGCCCTGTCAGCAGAAAAAACCCCATGAGTCGTGCTTTTCTAGGAAGAATCAACGGTAAGGAATTTACCAAAAATGCTTACCTCTGGGACGTAAATACTACCAGTTGTATTTTGAGCTATTCCTTCAACGCATAACGAAGTGATAGTTGCTGGCAATTGTTCAGTATCTGTTTTCTTGCCCCCGGCATAAGACTCAACCACTGTCATCTATTTTTTTAAGAAAAAGATAAACATTTAGTAACATTAAGTGACAAAAGAATCCATTAGAGTCTACTACTTTAGCATAGAGAACGACCTCAACAAAGATTTGTACACAAAAAGCACACCTGATTCAAAGTTAGTGTTCCTGTTTTATCGCTGCAAATAGTGGTTGCAGAGCCCATTGTCTCGCAAGCAGATAGCCTCCGCACCTGCACATCAACTTTTTGTCAATGCTATATAATAGAAACGCATAAAGAATCATACATTGTTATCACATAATAAAGAAAAGGTAAAATAATCATACCAAAGCTTTATCTGCCATCATTTTCCTCATTGAATAGGCAAGGCTGAAACAGAACAGTATAATAGAAAAAAAATATAATCAGCAACGAGAACTGAACCCTCTAACTAGGAAATTAGCATAAAATAGTAAAAGGGAAACAAGACTTTAGAAATAAGTGCATACGTTAAAGTAACAGCCAATGGAAGACCCTCAGGTACTGCTACAACGACAATTGTAACCTGCAGCAAAAGCAGATAATTAGTATCTCCAAAGAATTATAATTCCGTCACCCTATTAGGTTAAGATGGATAATTAGGAAACATACCGCTACGGTAACAACTTTGATCACATCATCAACTACATGACCAATTTTTGTCTTCCCTTTAACAAATTGAGGACCTCCATTTACGTCTTCAGTGTGACCGTTGAAATATCTGCCAAACAAAGAGCAACATACAGGGTTATTCTCTTCCAGTGATAAAGATAAGGTGAGTTTCAAAGATAGATAACCAGTAAAAATAGTATCCTTACCGAACTAGAAGGATAACTAGGACAGCAGCAGCCACAAATAACCCAATGGAACCAATAAAAGTAGCTACTCCATTTAAGCGCACCTGGTTCAAGCAAGTCAAATATTAGTTCGATCTATATTATTAAAACACTGTTACAGTCCATCGAAGTAATCTACCTGCAAGGGAGTTTCTTCACCATTGTCTTCAGAAATACTTGCCATCAGCAGTCCCCATTCAGTGTTGACTCCAACACCAGTAACCTTACATAAGGAAAAGAGTATACATATCAATTCGTTTCACCTATTTTAGATATCCCGCTACAGAACAAGAAAAGCTAGGGAGAAATCCTACCAGCATAACACCATTTCCATCTGCCACTTTACAGCCAGACATTAGGAATGGATCCTTGTTAGCGTCCTTGTTAACCTAACAAGAAAAGGGGAGTCGATTGTTAAAGTTATACCAAACTGGAACGAGAAAAATGAACAGCTTCATTATGATAGGAAACATAGACCCACAATTTTGCTCTCTCCAGTCATGCTAGACTCGTCAAGGGCAAGAGAATGGCCAGCTATAAGCACTCCATCTGCAGGAACCTAAAGATAATTTTAACTTTCAATTAAACATATGGTAATATGGACGAAAACATACAAATTAAAGGAGAAGGAATAAATCACTCACCTGATTTCCAATGTTGAGGGGAATGACATCACCAACCACGAGGTCATAGATTGAAACTTCCACTCGTCTTCCACCTCTTACCACCTGTACAGCAATCAACAGAAAATGTAATGTTACTAAGAAGGAAACAAGAAAAAATAGTATATGAAAATATTACATTAGTGTAAATTCATACCTCGAGATGTATGTTTCTCTTTTCATCATTCAAGTTCTGAAATTGGAGCGACTGTTTGTAGTCACTGACAGCTGCATAGAAAGAGAAGAAAGCATAAGACAAACCACTACAATAGTCATTCCTAAAGAGTTCAAACAGGTTAGAAAATTACCTGTCACAACAATCACAAGAATCACAGCAAATGCAATGCTTCCTCCATCGTACCATCCTTCTTTGATACCCTGTCAAGGTTGTTATATCCAAAATAAACAAGATTATGTAAGCCAACGTTGAAACTGCAGTTGACATTACACTTTTGAAAGAGGAAAAAACAGACTTGATCAAATTAATTTCATCAACAAACCTCAGTTTTTATCCCAAGTGCTAAGGAAGCTACTGCAGCCACCATCAAGATGATCAAAGTGAGATCATGGCAAGCATCCCAAAGAAACCTCTGCGATGAAAAACACGACTTTATGAGAAACTGAGCAGGGGGAAACCTGACTTCAAGCCACACAGAACTAACAAACAACAAGACGTATATATCTTCATACCAGAAACCCTTTCCCTTTCTTGCGAGGATAGGTGTTTGAGCCATAAATGTTCTTGCGGTTAAGCAAGTCTTCATCATCACCGCTGATACCTTTCTCGGGATTTGTCTTGAGCAAGTCTGCCAATCCTTGAGCCTGATGCAATCCCCCAGCAACAAGAAGTTAGTGCAAACCAAGAAAATATAAAGGTACAGAAACGCCAAAAAAAAAAGAGACACGAGAACTTACCCCTCCATATTGCTGCAGAGAAGCAATGTTGTGATCCTTTGACATGAGCACAAGCTGGTCAGGCCCGATTCCAAAATCACCAGTTGGAGTTGCAGAAGCTATTGGTTTTTCACCTCCTAAAGAGAAAGCAAAAAAAAGACAGACACCAGTTAAGGAATATAAAGACAGACTTTCGACATTAGGCACAAGCACGAACGCATTACCTTGCTCACGCCCCATATCAATGAAACGATGTGCAGCCTAAACAAAGAAAAAAAAGAAGAGCGTTCATTAATCGGTAAAAAAAAGATGAATTATCACACAAAAACCATGATACAACAATAAACTAACCAACAGAGCATGAGCGTGACTTCTAATCTTCTTCCTCATCTCTTGAGCTTCTTGCTCCTTTTTCAAGTCCAAGGTGTAACGGAATCTCCGTGAGGCATTTAGCACCAGCGCAGCTTTCTGCGAGAAAATCACCATTCACCAATCAAGAAACATATAACAACATGAACGCACATGTTCTTTAGTAACAAGTAAAACGTAGATTCATATTTACAAATAAGAAGCGAGATACAGAGTAGGTCTCTTACTCTCCACTGTTGGAGTCGCTCGACGGAAGCATTCTTCGCCGGGATGAAGAACGTGTCGCTATCGGAGTCGGCGTTTTCAATCCTGCCGGACTCCAAATCGCCTCCGCGGCGTCTTCCCGGCGACTGCTTGAAGGGACTAGTCATCGTATTCGCAGGAGAGAAATCGCCAGAAAAGTATAACAACTCTCAATCCCTAAATCAAAAAAAAAAAGAGAAGTAAGTTTGCTGTGTGTAAAAGGTTGCTTCTGCTTTCGTCAACCACGTGAAATAGCAAGCACGAAAAATAGCAATTTCTCCGGGGAAAAAAAAGTAAAATATCTCTTCGAAACTCTCCGAGAAAATTCAGGAAAATACTGCTAATCTCGATTTTCCGAGAAAAAAAATCTCCGCGACGAAACAAACCGTTGTTTATCTCAGATTGCTTCCAAATCTCAGTGGTTCATGAAAAATCGAGCATATATAAGCCAAAATCGAAAAAAGCGGTCTAAGCGGTTACTCAAGTAGTCAACAAAAATTCAAAAGCAAAGACTAAAGGAGAAGAAGAAGGAGAAAGCGACCAACACTGGGAATCAAAGTTCAAACAAAAACAATTAATAATAAATCAAAGTTCAAACAATAACATTAATACAAAGATATTTTACTTAATTAGTCAAAATCCGAACTCGGTTAAACCAATATCGAATCACTTTTACAATGAGAGAAAATCCTCCGGTTATACTTCGCCGGAAAACGTTACCTAAACTTTCTCGGGTGGAGAGAAAAAGAATCGATGAATAGAACAGTAGTAGTACCGAAGAGATAGAGAACTAGGGTTAATGAGAGTAAATCTTATTATAAGAGGGCCGTTTCGGTGTTTTCAGTTTTTTCTTGGCAACTACGCAACGTGTCACGCGTTTATATAAATGCTCGTTATGGGTATACCTTACCATGTTATTATTCCTTTTAATAATAAATTAACCTCCTTATTATTACTTTTAATTTTAATTAACCCGAATCTATCTTAATGTCAAAAAGAAACTACTAAAAGGAATCTAATTTTAATTTAAACCTAATAGAGGATAAGTCTAACTAACAAGAAATCTTCGAAAAGAGTAATACACAATTGATGGAAAATATATACTATTCATTACCAATGTAAAACATATGTTAGAATAAAGTTAGTTAGAAAACTTTTTTTTTTAGTTAGAAAACTTTTATAGCTAAATTGTAGAATGTGTTAAATCACGTTATGTTCTGTGTAACCAAAAGAAAAAATTCTCAATGCTAACTAACCATCAACGTATCTCTACTCTCTAGTCAAGATTTCATGTATTTTTTTCTTTTTTACTTCTTAAATTATTTCAGTCTGTACACATTATCTTGCCTAATATTTAATTATATGTTATATTATAAAACCTCTTCAATAATTAATGAAAACACTAAAACTTCACTAAAGTAATATTATATTATTAGCTATTTTTAAAAAAAACACACAATAATTAATTCCGTATCCAAACAATATAAAACATTTAATTCTATTTTTAATAATTTTTATTAGTTTTCTTCCAAAATATATAATAAAACAAACAATTGAAAACAAATAAATAATACAAGAGAGAAAAAATGATAAGTGTAACTGTGGATGATTAGGTTGAATGGTAGCTGTGAAAACTTCACCTTAAAGTTAGTTTGTAAAATTGTTTTAATGAAAAAGAAACAAAAGAGTATATATATATTTCTATATCAATATTTTTTAGGCATATTTCTCGAATAAATTTTTGAAATTTTTGTCACAAAAATAGACCTAAATGATCAAAATAAATTTTTTATTTTAAAATTTTTAATATTTTTTACTTTTTTAATTTTAAACCTTAATTCCAAAACTTTACCCCATAATTCTAAGCCTTAAGTCTAAATTAGTTAATCCAAAAGGTATAAATGTATATTTACACAATTTAATAAAACTTATTTTAATCATTTTAAAAAAAAAAATTTAATGATAAAAACTTTTTAGTATACCTTAAGGTATTCCTCTATTGTTTTTGCTTTAAAAATATATAGTTACTACAGCTCTTTTTTATTTGTTTTTGTTTTAATTTTAAAACTAAAAATTGCTACTCTTTATACAATCCAACACTTACTCCACTATTTTTGTAGCTTCAGATACTACAAAATAGCTGCATTCAATATAAAATTAATTAAATTATTATTATTTTATTTATATTTTTATAAATAAAAATTACATTTATTAACGCTTAAAAATGTTACATTAAAATATTGTATATAAATAAAAATTATATTCAATAAATCAACATTAAATAAGTCTTATAACTAAAAATATATTAAAATATATTAACATAACTAATCAAATAAATGATAAATATTTTATTGAAAATTCATAGTGTAATGATTGAAATAATTGAAAAATAAAATTAAGTAATATTTTATATAACTTTTCTATTTAATACAAATATAATTATATATATTGTAAAATACACTAAAACAAAAATGTTAAGATATTTTAATTTCTTAAAATCAAATTGTGTTAAGAATCTCTAAGTGTGGATGGAAATCTAGTTAGATATTAAATATCAATCAAATAATAAGAGTGTTTGTGATAAAAACTCATATGTTTACAATCACATATTTGTAAATTCTGTAAACATTAAATTTAAATCGAACTTACATAAATATCGTACAAAGCTTTTGCAATACACTACTTACATATGTTGAAATTCATGTTTGTTTCATATTAAGGGAGTATTTAGTCAACATGTAATTAAATCTCCTTCAACTGTACAACAAGAATTCACTGTTACAAAGAAGAGAAAACCAACTTGTGGTTAAATTCTCACACACAACTTACACTATAATCAAAGATCCTGTAAAGTAATCTGCTTATATGAATCAAAAAAATTCTAGTATGATTTTATCCTTGTGAAGTAAAACAACACTTATAGTTTGTGTATATAAGATGAATGTTTTATAATCAGTAAGTTAGAGTTTATGAAGATAAAGAAGATTTTAGGTGAGCAATTGAAAAATATTAGGTTGCGTTAAGGAAATCATTTTGCCTAGTCCTCTTACATTGTGAATATGTTCTACGCAAGAAAAAAATAGAGAGCACACAAATTTGGACAAAAATGTATTGATTTTGTTAACTTGTTATAAGAGATGCTAAACCTTCAAACGTGTTTTAATAAAACATTTAAATAGGCAATACACAACACTATATTAATTTAAATTTGTAATGACATAAACAAATATTTTGTGGAGAAAAAAAAAAGTCAAGAGAAAGAAATTGAGGTTTGGCTCATCGAGTAAGAGTGACATAAGAATGGGTGTGGTCTCCATGGGAGCGAAAGTGATAGGACACTCCGTTCCTTTATGCAGACATGTGTTGTTTATCTGCTCAATTCAAACCAATATCTCTTATTTGATTTCAAACCGGTCTTTTTTAGAGATTTTCACCCTTTCCATAAATCTTCTTACTTATTTTCTATCTTACACGGTAAGTTAGATCAAAATAAGTGTTTTTAGAGGAAAACTATACATACATATCCAAATCGACTTTTTAATGTACTTATATTAATCTTAGATCATAAAGTGACTCATTTCTTCTGGTCATTCATTTTCCATTCCAATAACAGTTTATACGAGCGTCAGTAAAAAAACAAAGAGAAACATTATTGAGAAAACTATGTTTTAACTGTTGGATAATTTCAATTTTATGGAAATTTAACATATTAGATGTTTAATATGTTAAGAGATACACAATAAGAAAATCTAGAATAGGAAAAGGAAGTTTACTATTAGATTAGGTTTGTGTTTTTCATATCTCACATGTTAAAGGAAATTGTATTTCATAATATATATAGTCTCATAGAAAGATGTTCCATATAAGAGAAATGAGAGAAGCATTAAGAACTTTAGTTTTGAATAGTTTCTAAAGCAATAAAAAAAGTTGTTCTTATAATTTTTTTATATTTCTAGAGATTTGAATTGGTATTAGAACAAACAAGAAATATATGCTCAAGGAATCATGTATGAAACCAAAATAATGCGTGTAACGCGATTCACGTACCAATGGAATCGACTTTGAAGATCTCAAAAGCTGAGGATGAACCAAAGATAGATGCTACGGATTTCAGAAGAATCATAGGATGTTTAAGGTATTTGCTTCACACAAGACATGACTTGTGTTACGCAGTAGCGTACTGAGTAGATACATGTATATTCCAAGAGACTCTTATAGACAAGCCATCAAACACATATTGCGGTATGTAAAAAGGAACATCAAACTTCGGCATGTTCTTCAAGAGAGATGGGTCAAAGAGCGTCGTTGGTTATAGTGGCAACAATCACAATATTGATGTAGATGACGATATGAGCACATCAAGACATGCATTATATTACGGTTCATCACTGATTACTTGGACGTCGCAGAAGCATCAAACGGTTGCATTGTCATCATGTGAAGCTGAGTTTATGGCAGCAACAGAAGCAGCAAAGCAAGCTTTATGGATCAAAGAATTGTTGAGTGAGATATTAAGTGAAGAAGGCGAGAAGGTCAAGCTTAAGATCGACAACAAATCAACCATTGCTCTAACGAAGAATGCAGTTTTTCATGGAAGAAGTAAGCACATACTTTCAATATATCATTTTATTCAAGAGTGTATGGAGTGGGCAAATTGAAGTAGAGCATGTGTCGGGTGTTGAGCAAAAAACCGAAATTTTAACCAAGCCATTAGCAAGGATTAAATTCAAGCAAATGATAAGCTTAATTAAAGTTTTAAAAAATTAATTTTCCTTATTCAAGTTAGAATTAAGGAGGTGAGTGTTGATAATTTCAAATTTGTGAAAATAACATATTATTAGATGTTTAATATGTTAAAAGATAAACATAATAAAGAAATTTAAAATAAAAAAAATTATTAGATTAAGTTTGTTTTTTTATATCTCACATGTTAAAGTAAATTATTTTTGACTATAAATATATGTTTCGTGGAAAAATGTTTTATAAAATCTAAAATAATACAATAAATAAAAAATCATTAAAATTTTTAATTTTGAATAGTTTCTAAAGTAATCAAAAAAATTGTTCTTATAGTTATTTATGTTTCAACAGATTTGATTAACTTCTTCAGACGTTAACAGATTACACCAGACCAACGATCTTATCTAAAACATGAAATCAAACTTAGTTTAACCAATCCGAGCTTCGCATTCTTTTTTTAACGAGCTTTAATACTATGAAATATGAACTCTTTTGTCGTGATGCACCGACCCTAGATTAATATACAACGAAACATTTCGAATAATCAGGTTCGAGTCTCAAGATTAGTGACACGATCGAAAAATAAACTGATTAATTAATAGAGTAGAGGCTTATTTGTCTGTCTTCATTTTAATTGTCCCGAGTATGCGATAAAGGATAAATTGTGTTTCACAAAGTGCAGAAGAAACACGGATATTTTATATATTACTGTATCTGAGGCGTTAACTAGAAGCGTTTCGCATATGCCATGCCACGTATGCAGAATCATTTCTCTCAAATCATAAATTACTAAACTAATTGTTTTTATTCTTAAGGGATTGTCCTTTTAATTAAATAATCATATATACCAAGATCCTACAAGATCACCTTTTTTTAATACGCGTAGAGAGGTCTGTAAAGCTCCAAGACCACTAGGAGCACCTGTAAAGTGTAGATTAGATTTGTGATGGAATGTCTCATATTTTATTTCATATAAACTAGTCGACATTATTAGTTAACAAATCGTAATAATTGAGTGTGTGTGTGTACAAAATAACAAAACTATAGAATAAAAGAAGCTAAGACAGACGAGAAAACTCAGAAGAAGGAAAACATAAACAAAGTCAGAGATTCTAATGCTGCCACGTGATTGACACCAAGGTTTCTTTGTAACGACTATAAGCATTTAAAAAAAAAAAACATTCTGACGTGTGAAACTCTGATGTCTTATTGATAACGTGTCCACTGCGAGAAACACGATTTGTTACGTGTCAGTTGGGTAGCCGACTGAGAATCATGAGTATAGAGAGGACTATTCATATATCTTTTGGTGGTCGACCGCATTTTGCGCTATGGCGACCATGCAAGCAGTCTAAATAAACCTACAAATGTTGACCCATGTTAAACAACCTCGCAGCCTCACTTCATAAGCCGAGTGCATTTTCCGTCAGCTTTATTAGTTAAGTGCATATGTGGATTTGTGTTAATTAATCAGATATAGCACATAATCAGTTTTAACTAATTAACCATTTGACACTATTCTAGACTAAGTAGTAGCTGATATATTACTATTTACAAAATTTGTATGTTATCGGAGTTATTTACTTCTTTACGGAGAATGTTGGATAATTCCAAGCTTCTCGAAAATTAACATATTGATAAGTGTTCAATATGTTAAGATAAACACAAAAGGAAATCTAGAAAATAGAAAAAAGAAGTTTTCTATTTAGATAAGTTTGTGTTTTTCTTATCCCACATGTTAAAGGGAATTATCCTTCACTATAAATTTAGGTCTATGAAGAGGTGTTCCATAGGATCTAAGAGAGTAGATCATAAGATCTAAGAGAGACACATTGTGAGCTTTAGTTTTGAGTAGTTTCTAAAGCTAATAAAAAAAGTTGTTCTTTATACTTTGTGTTTCTAGAGACCTTGAATTGGTATCAGAGCTTAAGTTAAAGCTTCGATCAAAGTTTAAGTTGAAGCTTCGATCCTGGTGGCTGTGAAGCAAGGGTTCGCGACGCAAGATGGTCGACGTGAATAGGGCTCCACGTACGAAGGACTTTGGATCCGCATCAATCCAATGTCCGATGTTGAACTCGACAAACTATACAGTTTGGTCGATGAAGATGAGGGTGTTACTCATGGTTCACGATGTGTGGGACACGATTGAACCCGATTATGATGATCAAAAGAAGAACGATGTTGCGATTGATCTTTTGTTTCAATCAGTTCCCGAGTCATTGATTCTCCAGGTGGGAGAACAAACCGAATCAAAAGAGATTTGGAATGCCATCAAGTCACGACACCTTGGAGTTGATCGTGTAAGGGAGGCAAGACTTCAGACGTTGATGACGGAGTTCGACATGTTGAAGATGGATGATAGCGATACCCTAGAATCCTAGATGATTTTGCAGGGAAGATATCAGGTCTAGCATCCAAGGCAGCTTCGTTGGGAGAAAGCATAGACGAGTCCAAGATGGTTAAGAAGTTGGTCTTCCAAGGCACAAGTACATCCAGATTGTAGCGTCCTTAAAACAAGTCTTAGACCTCAACTCGACGGGTTTTGAGGATATAGTTGGAAGATTAAAGGCGTACGAGGAGCGTGTAGGGGAAGAAACTCAGAAAGAAGACCAAGGAAAGCTCATGTTTTCAGATAATAATCACCATATTCAGAGGGGTTATGGAGATTTTCGTGGTCGAGGTAGAGAATGTAATGGAAGAGGCAAAGGTCGAGGTGTGTCACACAACCAAAATCATGTGTCACACACGGACGTCAAAAACTCGAAGAAGGATCGATCAAAGGTGATATGTTGGAGATGTGACAAGCCGGATCACTATGCAACTGTCTGTCCCGAAAAGTCTGTGAAGAATCAAGAGACTAACCTAAACGAGACACAAGAGGCCGATGCCCTCTATGTACACGTGGTGGTTTTCTTGAATGAAGACAAGGTGATTCCGTATAATCTTGATATCAATAAAGGCAGTGCAAGTGTTTGGTATTTGGATAATGGAGCGAGCAATCACATGACAAGAAATAAGGAGTTCTTTTCGAGTTTGAATCTCAACACCAAAGGGAATGTGAAGTTTGGTGATGGATCGTGTGTTGATATCGAAGGAAAAGGGGTTGTTACCTTTGTGTGCAAGACTGGCGAGAGGAAGGCACTCAAAGATATATACTACATATCGGACCTGAAGCACAACATATTGAGTCTTGGTCAAGCAACAAAAAACGGATGTGAGGTTAACATAAAAGATATTTATTTAACACTCACAGATTCATGTGGCAGGTTGTTTGTACGTGTAACAAGATCTCCAAATCGTCTCTACAAGACCCTGATGGAGATTAGTTATCCGCAATGTTTACATGTCAGGGATGAAGATGCTACGTGGAGGTGGCATACTCGACTAGGACATATAAGCGTTATGGCGTGATGAACAACATGGTGAAGAAAGAGATGGTCGTCGGAATGCCGTGTGTAACACACGACGAAAGCGTATGTGATGCATGTCTAGCAGGGAAGCAAATTAGACATTCATTCCCGACCAAAGCCATGTTTCGTGCGACAAAGCCATTAGAGTTATTGCATGAAGATTTGTGTGGGCCAATCACACCATCAACGCCAGCAAATAACAAGTATATCTTTGTCCTGATTGATGATTTCTCCAGGTATATGTGGACTATACTTATGAAGGAGAAGAGTGAGGCATTCGATCGATTCAAAAGGTTTAAGGAAAGTGTAGAGAAGCAAACCGGTTCAACCATTAAAACATTTTGCACTGATAGAGGAGGAGAGTTTACCTCAGCTGAGTTTAATCTATTTTGCGAAGAGAATGTAATTAAAAGGCACCTAACCGCGCCTTACACGCCTCAGCAAAACGGTGTAGTGCAGAGGAGAAACCGAACCTTAATGGGGATGACGAGAAGTTTGTTAAAGGCAATGAAGCTGCCGAACTACTTATGGGGGGAAGCTGTGCGACATTCAACTTACCTCATCAATAGAGTTCCTACAAAGGCCTTGAAGGATCAAACGCCATATGAGTGTCTCACATCAAAGAAGCTAAATATCGAGCACTTGAGGATATTCGGCTGTGTAGCACATGCGAAGGTTAGTGTTACACAACATAAGAAGTTGGATGAGAGATCAAAGTGTGTGATCAATCTTGGAATTGAGCCGGGTTCCAAAGCATATAGACTATATGATCCAGTCGCAGGGAAGGTGATGGTGAGTAGATATGTGATTTTCGATGAGAAGAAAGCTTGGGATTAGTCGTCTACAACAAACCAAGCTGATTGTGAACCAAGTATGCTTAAGCTTCCACATCAGGGTGATATAGTAGAAGGCAATGATCAAGGAGAGGATCATGAACATGAGGCTATAAACCAAGATGAGGAGGAAGAAGAAGCAGATACTGATCACAATGAAAACCAAGACTGTGGTGGTCAACCGTTGGTGACTAGACACTGGCGAGCCATATCAAAACCAAGATATCTCGATGACTATATGTTACTTGCAGATCAAGAAGGTGCAATGTTGTTGCTCATAGTGGATGGCGAGCCAGAGAATTATCTTGAGGCAGAACACGTGCGAGAATGGGTTGAAGCAATGGTGGCTGAATTGGAGTCTATCACAAGAAACAAGACATGGGATCTTGTGGATAGACCGGCTGGAGTACAAGGTGAGATCTTCAAGATAAAGAGAAAGGCGGATGGTACGGTGAACAAGTACAAGGCGAGAGTTGTAGCAAAAGGCTACGTACAAAGACAAAGAATAGATTTCGATGAAGTGTTTGTAACAGTGGCACGTCTCGAAACTATACGGCTCTTAATAGCCCTTGCAGCAACAAACGGATGGGAGATTCATCATCTAGACGTGAAGACCGCATTCTTGAATGGAGATCTAAAGGAGATGGTGTATGTGACACAACCCGAAGATTTTGAGAAGAAAGGAGAAGAAGATCGAGTGTATGTGTTACACAAGGCTTTATATGGGATTTAAGAAGTGCACCAAGGAACATCAGTGTACCGCAAGAACGAAGGAGAGGACTTCTTGTTGATAGCCATTTACGTTGATGATCAATTTGTGACGGGAACTTCGCTTAAGGTGATTAAGCAATTCAAGGAGGAGATGTCAAAGAAGTTCGAGATGTCAGATCTAGGAAAGCTAACGTATTACCTTGGCATATAAGTGATTCAAGGAGCAGACAGAATCAGGATAAAACAAGAAAGGTATGCTCAAGTAATCATGTGTGACACAAAGATGGAGGGGTGTAACGCGACTCACATACCAATGGAGTCAACTTTGAAGATTTCAAAAGCTGAAGTTGAACCAGAGATAGATGCTACGGAGTTCAGAAGAATCATAGGATGTTTGAGGTATTTGCTTCACACACGACCTGACTTGTGTTACGCAATGGGTGTACTAAGCAGATACATGCACAATCCGAGAGACTCTCATGGACAAGCCATCAAACACATTCTACGGTATGTGAAGGGAACAACAAACTACGGTCTGTTCTTCAAGAGAGATGGGACAAGGAGTGTCATCGGTTATAGTGACAGCAGTCACAACATTGATGTCGATGACGGAAGGAGCACGTCAGGGCATGGATTCTATTACGGTTCATCACTAGTTACTTGGACGTCGCAGAAGCAGCAAACGGTTGCATTGTCATCATGCGAAGCAGAGTTCATGGCAGCAACAGAAGCAGCGAAGCAAGCTATATGGATCAAGGAATTGTTGAGTGAGATACTAAGTGAAGAAGGCAAGAGAGTCAGACTTAGGATCGACAACAAATCAGCCATTGCTCTAACCAAGAATCCAATTTTCCATGGAAGAAGTAAGCACATACTTTCTAGATATCATTTCATACGAGAGTGTGTGGAGAATGGGCAAATTGAGGTGGAGCATATACCGAATGTTGATAGAAGGCGGACATTAAGTTCAAGCAAATGAGGAGCTTAATTGGAGTTCAAGAAATTGATCTCCCTAATTCAAGTTGAAATTAAGGGGATGATTGTTGGATAATTTTAAGCTTGTGGAAAATTAACATATTGATAAGTGTTCAATATGTTAAGATAAACACAAAAGGAAATCTAGAAAATAGGAAAAAGAAGTTTTCTATTTAGATAAGTTTGTGTTTTTCTTATCCCACATGTTAAAGGGAATTGTCATTCACTATAAATATAGATCTATGGAGAGGTGTTCCATAAGATCTAATAGAATAGATCATAAGATCTAAGAAAAACACATTGTAAACTTTAGTTTTGAGTAGTTTCTAAAGCTAATAAGAAAAGTTGTTCTTTATACTTTGTGTTTTTAGAGACCTTGAGAGAATGTATCAAAATAGTTCAGATGAAACGATCGTGGTTAGTGGGAACACCAATTTGGTGACGTTCAAATTGAGCAAAAAGAAAGCAGCAAGATAATTCTATGGGTGGTTGCTTGCTTATGTGATAGGGAGCTATTGTATCCTTAATTGGAAAATTAATTAAAGATTATAGTTTGTTATATGCTTTATCATGATATTGCCTGTCACTTTTAATTTGTATTTGTAATTAAATAACCTGCTTGTTAGCAAAATAAAATTCAGAGATTTTGTGTGTGTTAGGGGGATGATGCTAAGAGCATTAGCACTAGTAAAATGATCAATTAATTAACATTAAAAATCATCAATTAATTAACATACTACTAGGTTTTGAGAAAGTTTTTCACAGATGTTTTTCAAAAAAAAAGTTTACATTTTCACAAATGCTAGAAATTATCTCAAATTAAATTTTTGAATATCTTTTTGTGAGAGATTCATTAAACTAAAACGCACCATTACCAAAAAAAAAAAAAAGAATTGAGGCAGCGTTAAGTTAAAATATCTTTATCATGTTATGAATTTTATTAACTTATTGTGAAATTAAATCAAATGTGTCTCCCCTTGTCAACGACAATAACCTTTCTTATTCGTCATAAAAGAACAGAAAAGTAATTAAAAGTGTGCAGTCACGTCGGTATAACATCTACAATAGAAGGGGAATCAATATTAGTTACAATACGAAGTAAAGCTCATATAAGGAACACAACTCATGCACAAAACTGATAAAGTTTGATACTTAGACAGTAAACTTAGTATATTTAATACAATTATACACCCAATATCTCTAGTTTTAACAACCTTTTCTATTTCCAGACGTTTCTTCATTATTTTGTGTCTACTCTTAAATTCTTAATCACGTCGTTGTCATTAATACTACTTTAATAAAAAGAGAGACAGCGGGAATTGATTTCGTAATCTGGACACAATTATAGGTGAGATGTGATATTACTTGACACATCCACCCGCAGATATACAGCTTTGGGAACCGTATAGTTCACATCCTAGTTGATCCATATTCTAAAAAAATATTTGTTTCAACAAAATACATGTTTTATATTTCAAAGC
Source organism: Moricandia arvensis (assembly GCA_905132765.1). Classification (NCBI taxonomy): domain Eukaryota; kingdom Viridiplantae; phylum Streptophyta; class Magnoliopsida; order Brassicales; family Brassicaceae; genus Moricandia; species Moricandia arvensis. The sequence continues at coordinate 110,175 of CAJHQP010000754.1, read as the reverse complement.
ATTTAATTAATTAATTATTATTTATAACTTTTTTTTAAATAATTATATTTATTAAAATTTATTGGCTTAAAGTTATAGAATTAGAACCGAAAATGTCTTTAACACTAGAAAATTTTTCAGTTATGCCACAAGTTTAATATCACTTTTTAAATTTATCATTAATAAATGGTTATTTTCAAAATATTTAAATTTAAGATGAAAATAGACTAAACTCTAAACAATAGTCATTAAAGTGTAAACTCAAATATGTTTTTGATCGAGATTTGAAAAGTGATATTTAACTTGTATTTTATTAATATGCGTGAAAATCTATAATATGCGTTATTTAAGAACATAAAGAGCATTTTTTAAATATATGCTGATGATAGTTTAACATCTTTAATCTGTGTTTTAAAACACATCTGGTGTTTTACCTACTTCTAATCAATAATCATAACCATGAAAAATTAGGTTGGTCCAAAAAACACTACTTGAAGCATTGGATGCTTTTTCTGTAATTGAAAACATCATTTACTAATACAAGTAACTAATAAGAGAATCAACGACGCAGAAAATATTTTTTTATAGCAACATTTTTTGAAAAAAAAAAAAATTATTCGAGTAAAAAACTTTCAGTGATTAATTAATGAGATTAATATAAAGGAAAATAACACATTGCCTAACCAAAACGCAAGAGACCATCAATAGGTCCATAGGAAAGATATTCCTCTTTTACTTTCTCCGCTTCAAATACTTACTAAATTTGACTAGAAAGTTTAGAATAAAGCACAGCTCACAAATCAAGTCATTAGCGATGCGATAATAAATCTATTATCAGAAAAATAAGTTGCTTTAATAAGAGGAAACTATTTGAATTAAATTTTTGACTAACATATATAGCAAAATGAGCCCAAAACTACTAATATATAGGCCCAAAGCCCAGATCATGAAACAATTTAGCAGTGATAAGAGACTGAGAAAGAGATCATGTTCTTACAAGAGTTTCAAATGAGACAATCAACACAACAGACAAAAACTTGAACCCTGTTTCGGGTACTTAGATCCGAATAGTTTTACATAATTAAAAGAAAGGCAAAAGGGAAAAGATGGTGATGATGATAAATTAAAAAGAGAATGCAAAAGGAAACAATGATAATAAAAATAGTGTTGCTTATAAGTTATCATCATTCATCGTCTGAGTACTCAAACTTAACCGAATGGGACTGAAGATCGATCTCTCCTCCTCTGTAGCTTCCTCTTTTCTTCTTAGTCTTCTCATGTCGAAAACCCCTTAAACAAACCAAAAAAGGCGAAAATTCAGAGGTCAAGACAGTAACCAAACCGAGTCTAAACAAGCACTCAAAACCAAACACATTAACCAAACCAATACCCTAATAACTGTCAGACCAGAATAACAGAACCAAACCAAATTCTAATAACCGAATCAACACCCCAAAAGACTCAATACATATAACAAAGTCCAAAGGCTGAGGAGCTCTCTTACCTTCCTTTGACTTGTCCTAGAACCTCTTGAGCTTTAGCACCATAACCCGAATCAGCACCATCCTTTATAAGACACAAAGAACTAAAATTCAACAAAAGCATTTGGTAAAAATAAAGATTGTTATCAAAAGGCAGATATGGAGGTTATAAACAACCTTTGCCCAATAAGAGTTGTCTTTAAGCCTCTCGTCAGTGAAGACAACTTCTTCAACCTTCACTCTCTGAAATGGTTTCTTTGGCTGTAAAGCAAACGTTATAAGAAGCATGAGTACACTGATCACCTATCCCAAAAGCTTAATCAAAATTGATGTAAACGTGATTTTACCTCTTTTGAGTTAGAAAGCCCTTTTCCTGATTTATTTTCGCTTTTCTCAACGTTACCGTTCTCCTGAACATTAGCCTGCTTAACAGGTGTTTCTTCCACTATACTCTCTTCCTTCTTCCTACGTTTTGATTCCTCAACATCCTCCTCGGTCTGTTCTTTTGTCTCTTCAGGCTCTGATCTTTTCCTTTTCTTGGAGGATTTCTCCTTACCATCATCAACCAAAGACTCATCAGCCTCACTAGACTTCGACTTGGTTTTTTTCTTCTTCTTTTTCTCTTTCAGTCCGTTTTCAATCTCAGCGTCAGTCTCTTTGATCTTCTCCTCCTCCTCCACCTTTGGTTCCTTCTTCTTCTTCTTCTTATCCTTCTTAACCTTCTCCACGCCTTCCATTGCACTCACCTCTGCAACTTCTTTCTTCTCGTCCTTTTCGTGATCATCAGATGCATTCTCATCTACACTTACTGCTTTCCTCTCCTCCTCCTTAGTTACCTCCATCTTTGGTTCCTTCTTTTTCTTCTTCTTCTCTTTCTTAACCTTCTCTACGCCTTCCATTACACTCACTTCTTTCTTCTTGTCCTTTTTATCCACCTCCTGGTCATCAGATGCATTCTCATCTACACTATCTACTTTCTTCTTCCCATCCTCATTAACATCACCAGATTCCTTTACCTCCACAGCTTCAATATGGCTATACATTACACAGAACAAGAAAAGGGAAACGTCAGATTGAATCAACCAGTAAATCCATCAACTTATATCTTCCGAGAATGACAAATAAATGTAATGAAACAAGCGAGCACAAGCATACCTCTTGTTAAAGAACTCGTAGAAAACTTCATCAAGATCCGGTAAGTTGCTGTCCAATTGCTTCTTCTGAAACAATAACAAAAGACCACACATTCATGTAAGACCCCTATAGCTATACTAACCATTCCAAGGATAACACTCAAGAGCTATTCAATTAAATATTTGAGTGAGCAGACCTCGATTTCAGCTTCGGAGAGCAGTTTCTTGAAGCATTTAGAAAACCCACATCGCTCCAAGTACTGAGCGATCGAACGGAGAACAATAACCTTCTGCTCTGGTTTCAAGCTCGAGGCTTTGTTCTCTTTCCCCATAACTGGTCTAAAGATCAACACTTGACGAGGCTCGAGAGCTAAGAGTGGCGTTTAAGATGCTCTAAGTCGCAATTTGAGAGGTTAGGGCAAATTTCTTGGAACCGAGGAGGCGGATAATGTCTGATGAAGACGAGGTTTTAGGTGGAACTTAGGGTTTTTCACTCGGTCCGGTTCGAATGTTGTAATTAGGTTCGGTTTGCTACTGACTTGAAACTGAACATACAATTTCGTTTCGGTTAGGTTTCATTTATTACAATAAAATATGGGCTGGAGGAAAAAACATTAATAAGCCCACTTTGGTACGTGAACCGAGATTAGTTGGGTTTAGGCGTAAACATGTCACACATATAGTTTTGAATATTCTAGTTTGCCATGGTTTCAAAACTGTACTTTTAATTCTTTGAAGAATAAGAAAAGCTTGTTAACGATCCTTTAAGTTTAAGGTATGAATAGGTGAAAAGAGATGTATGCTTCAGTCATACATCAATTTTGTAATTTGTGCTCATGCTAATAATGTGTTGTGCTGTGGTTTCGGATCTGGAAAATTAGGGATTAGGTTTCGACCGTTCGAACCTCTCGGTAATTTTTTTTTTAAAATAATAATAATATTAATGTGTTTTTTTTTGATGATCCAGGTGTTTCCACCTAGAGAAGCATAGCCTACTTCAAACATGTTGGCCACGAGTGTAGCAATAATCCAAGTGCAGACATATTCGAACACAGACCCCTTTAAAATTTATGGAACACTCTGCTGGCACCCGACCACTTACACGTGGTTAAATAACAAATATTATTCATTGTATTTTTTTTTTTTGATATAAACTCTCGTGTTGGCTTTCTGTCGATTCCTTCAGTCGTCATGATTTATGTTTATTGATGCTAGCTAACATTTTAAATTCATGATCTTTGTGTTTCATGGTATGTATCTTGCTCAATGAATTTCAAACACGCGAATACATTAACTAATGGGAAAATCCCGAATCCAAGTTTAGGCCTAGTCTCCAGAATATATATACATGATATTCTTATACTCTAAGATATTTATATTGATTAAACATGATTGAAATTGCAGGGAATATTTTTTCTTTTATGTATGATATTAAAAATGTTTAAAAGATGTAAAATTGATATACAACTCCTCTAATCGCCAGTTTCATCAAATCTCCATCTCCTTACACATCAGCTTTGTATGAATTTTGTTATGCCTTTCTCCCATGTGAATTTGAAAATGTGTACATTCTAAAAGTAAACACGTATCTGGACACCTTTTCATCAGAGATTCTTCAAAAATTTCCAACATCCTATATCAAGAAATTCTCTTCTACAAGTGTTCTCTGAAAAGATTATGAAAACTGAAACTGTGTTGATTAAAAAGAAATTGAAAAATTGAAATTCTGTTGGCTTATAAAAATTGATATAAAAATGCATTATGTATATGCATACTGAAAATAATATATATATGTAAAGTGAAAATGGTCTACTATAGCTTTCGAAAATTAAACAGTAGTAAGATCATGAATTTTAAAATAAGAGTCACATAGGAATTGATTAGTTATATCGATACATGTTTTAAACAACTAAAATTTAGCCTTCAATCATATATAAACTTTGAAAAATAGAAATAAATGTGCCTATAAAGTTTTATTCCAACTGAAAAATATATGTATACACATTTACAAAAAGTCATAACAAAATATCTATATTTTAAAATTCACAGTAAAAAAAAGTTTAACCGTTCATTTCTGTCAAGCCCTAGTTCACTAGTTTCTTTTGCTTCTCTTTTTTTGGGTTAATTTTATGCTCAATGACTAACTCATGGTAAATTACTACATTAGTGGTAAGTGGTAAGTGCCAACTCAAGATAATACTAATGTGAGTGTTACAAAAAAAAGATAGTACTAATGTCTTATGTGTATATATATGCAGCCTAAATGCTGCAACCATAGTTTCTGACGGTCCAAAATTAAAATTGTATTTTCATGTTGCGGCTACAAAGTAATTTAAATTGTACACGTCTTTCAGAAATACGGTTTTGGCTCACGTACGTACGTAATTTATTCTATATGATTTTCTTGAATATTCCATGCCTCGTTTTGTTTTGTTAATATTCCAGGATAATTTTGTTATATACTTCTATATAATTTAATATAAATAAAAAACAAAATCCAAGTGAAATGGAAACCTACTTTAAGATAACAGACGTGCTATTTTAAATTTGTAGCTTATGTTTAACTATTGGCATAAATATTAGTAAAGACTGCTATATAACATTGTGAAAAAGATCTTATATTGAAAATATGTAAAAGACTTGAGTACTATATAAGAAAATTAGGGTAATTTAATTATTGTCAATTGATTTTAATTTAGAAGCCTAAAATTTTTATGTTGCTATCAATGTCTATATCATAACCTATTAATCCGACTTTGACATTGGTATGATCATCCCACAAATTGATATTTCAAAGAAGGTTCAATTTTTTCGATATTAGTTAAAAATAAAACATTGTTTCGAAAAAAATACGATGGATTCTGCGAAATTAATGATTATATGCATTATTATTTCAAAAAAAGATATGGAAATAAAATCTCACACTGAAAATATATAAGATACTTGAATAATATATAATATTGGACTAGTCCACTTATTACTAATTATTTTAAGTTGAACTCACCATAAACATGAATCAAATATGAAACTTGATATAAGCTATCATTTACATAATCTAAAGATAAGAGGTGTTTCATTTTGTTTTTTCATCAGATAAGAGTTGTTTATAATCCCCAAAATAAGAGTTGTTCTTTCCTTATCATTGTATATGTCTCTTTTTGAAATGATCAGAAATTCTGAATAAAAACAACGTAGGACACTGACCACTGATGTCATGTTTGCATGTGACCGTATCAGCTGTGATCTTCTTCCCTCTCTGCGTCTCAGAAATTAGTCACGAGCATATATTACACGAGAATGACAACAAGTGAGTCTTATTTTGTTTTCAGAAAGCTATTTTCAGGGTTTTATATTTAATTATCAGAGGTTCAGAGTAGGTTCAGATTAGGTTCAGATTCGTACTGCTTATTAACTAGTGCAACTTTAAGTTCAAAAAAAAAAAAAACTAGTGCAACTGATGATGTGACGGATGTTTAAAGTACCACCCGGAATCTTAAATGAAGGACCTCCAAGGACTAAAAATTATTTATGGTGTGATTGGTAAATATTAAAGTAATTGAGAGTCAATTAAAATAGAAATAAGAAAAAACTACAAAAGTAAATAAATAAAAGAAAAAAATGAAATTCAGTCAGAATTTTTTTCTCCTTGCAAACAAGGTGGAAAAATGCACACTGTTTTTACTCTTTTTAAAATACTAAATAAAGTAAAAGACTAAGAAATATTCTACATATTTGGTATAAGAAAAACTGAAATCAGAATAGATTTATCTTTACTCAAATTCAAGGAAAGAAATTGCTGGAAAAAACCATCCAATGGTTTCATCAAATGTAATGTTGGATCTTCATGGGTTAAGTCTAACCATCTCAATGGTGCTTCATGGATTTTACGTGATGGAAATGGATGTACCATCATGCATAGCCGGCGCTCCTATTCCTATATGCGCACAAAAACAAAAGCTGACTTATGGGCTCTTTTTTGGGCAGTTGAATGTTTACATAACCTACATTTCTCAAATATTGTTTTTGAGACTTCCTCGGAGAGCCTATATGACGCTTTTACAAACCCTGACCACTTAACTACAATCATATCTGTCACAACATCTCTTTTCTTCTTGCAAGGATAGATTCATGGAGTTTGGATCACGCCCTTCCTGAACGTAATGAAGCTGTAACGGCAATTGCTTTAAGCGTAACTCGTGACATGCGTCATCAGTCTTACATTGCCCGAAGCTATCCGCCGTGGCTATATCACTTACTCACTATGGAAACCCAATAAGAAGAAGATTAGGTGAGGTCTCTTTCATCTTCTTTGGTGTCTATTGACATCTCTTCATATTTTTATTTACTGTATTTTCTGTAAACTTTATCGCGTTGGATAAAACAATATTATAAAAAAAATTGGTGACTAATCATTCCGCGCCGCACAGCTATGAATATTAACAAAAATATCTATATATATATTTTGTCATTATTTGAATTCCTTGCTTGTTACCATTAGGACCCTATCTCATTAGTTGTGATTCACAGTCACATCATTAGATGTTTAGAACTTGCTCCGTGATTGGTATTGCTGACTTGTTTTTTTGAAACTTTTGGTATTGGAGACTTAGATATTAAAATTTCGATAAAATGAAAAACTAGACATTTCTTGCCAATTAGTTAAGAAAAGGATTCGTCTAGACAAATATAGTTGTGCACGAATTTGTCTGCACTGTAATATTTAGAGAAAGATTTTATTGAATTATAACAAAAAGTAAAAGGTTTCATCAACATAACTCGCAATAAATTTGAACATCACTTTCGGAGTTGTTTTTTTTTTTTTTTTTTTTTTTTTTTAACCTGGAGGGATCTCAACCCCTAGGGGACTAACCCCTCGGCGCGAGGCAGCCCATTTGGTACTATAGGGAGTTAGATACCCTAATTGTCTGGCCAAACACCACGGCGTATCTGGGGGGAGTCGAACCCGCGGTCCTTAGGACACGACGAGCCGAACTCAACCACCGACCAGTGATGCCTGGTTCTTTCGGAGTTGTTGCCTACACCAAAAGTTCGTTGTTTTCGCAGTAGCATTTTCCGATTAACTTTTTCTTTTAGGGTGGAATCGAGTTTCACCGGTGACAAAATATCTGCTTACGATATACTTTCTCCCTTTTAGTATATATATGATATTTTAGAAAAAAATACTGTTTCAAAATAAAAGATATTTTACATATTTAGATAACTTTAATTTTATAAAAAATTATCTAATCAGTTATATTTTTATTATTTCCATTTATAGTTTAATTAATTAATTTTAAATTATATTTTAAATATAAGTTCTTAATATGTATGCATTAAGTATAATATAAAACAAAGAGAATAACCATTCTACCTAACCTTATCTCGGAAACACAATCGGCGTTTGTGACAGGGAGACTGATCTCAGACAATATTCTTATTGCACAAGAGATGTTTCATGGGCTAAGGGCAAACAAAGCTTGTCAAAATAAATTTATGGCAATAAAAACGGACATGAGCAAAGCTTACGATAGAGTTGAATGGCCCTTTATCCGTGCTTTACTCTCACAAATGGGTTTTGATCCACTCTGGATCCAAATTATGATGGAATGTATTACATCGGTCCAATACAGAGTTCTAATTAATGGTCAACCAAAAGGACATATTAGACCGAATCGAGGTCTCCGACAAGGGGATCCTCTTTCGCCATATCTATTTATTATGTGTACGGAGGCATTGATAGCAAATATTAAAAAGGCAGAAAGGGAGAAACAATTAACAGGAATAAAGGTTGCTAGGGCATGTCCCCCGATTTCACACTTACTATTTGCGGACGACAATATTTTTTTCTGTAAAGCACAAACAGATGAATGTCAAAACATCCTAAGGATATTGAAGGAATATGAGGAGGCCTCAGGACAATTAATAAATTTTCAGAAATCATCAATCCAATTTGGACATAGAATAAATGAGGGTCTAAGACAGGAACTCCGGGATATTTTGGGAATTCAAAATTTGGGTGGCATGGGATTATATTTAGGGGTACCAGAAAGTTTGGGAGGATCAAAGACACAAGTATTTGGGTTCATTCAGGACCGATTAAGTAACAGAATTAATGGTTGGACTTTTAGATACTTTTCGAAAGGAGGTAAGGAGATGATCATTAAGTCAGTGATTACGGCTTTACCAAACCATCACATGTCATGCTACCGGCTTACTAAAGCAACAACTACAAAACTAACAAGTACTGTAGCCAATTTTTGGTGGGGATCAGGGGGTAGTACAAGAGGAATGCATTGGAAATCATGGGACAAGGTATGTCAGCCCAAGGAACAAGGAGGACTAGGGTTTAAGGATCTCTATGACTTTAACACAGCAATGCTTGGGAAACAGGTGTGGAGACTTATCGAACAACCGCAGTCATTATTTGCTAGAGTTTTTAAAGGCCGGTATTTCAGGAACACATCGCCCCTGGAACTGGCGAAATCTTACTCGCCTTCTTATGGATGGCGAAGTATGTTATCTGCTAGATCTCTGGTTAGCAAAGGACTAATCAAAAGGGTGGGAACATGTTCATCTATTTCGGTATGGAATGATCCATGGCTCCCATCCACTCGCCCGAGACCAGCACTTTGCAATACACAGTCTTACGACCCCGACCTTACAGTGGATTCGCTCATTAATGTTAATTCACGAACCTGGAACTCAACGGTAATCAGGAATCTAGTAGATCCACAGGAGGCAAAGATTATTGAGAGTATACCTCTAAGTAAAAATCCTTTACCTGATAGGGATGGCTGGCATTATACAAAGAATGGTAAATATTCGGTAAAAACAGGGTATCAAATTGAACGGGTTTATCCGGATGTAGGAGTTCCACAACAAATTTTTGGACCCAATGTGGATGATCTAAATGCTCATTGTTGGAAGGTGTTATGCTCTCCAAAGATGAAACATTTTCTCTGGCAATTGATTACAGGGGCTATATCAGTTAAGAAAAACCTAGCAGCCAGAGGAATCAAAGGAGAGTTACAGTGTGAACGATGTGGGGCAGAAGAGGAAACGACAAATCATGTATTTTTCGAATGTCCACCAGCGGTCCAGGTCTGGGCATTGTCAGCGATACCATCGAATTCAGGAATCTTTCCAACGGATTCAATTTTCAGAAACATGGACCACCTGTTATGGAGGGTTAGGCCGGCTATGGAAACTCATCAATTTGCATGGATCCTATGGTATATTTGGAAGGGCAGAAATAATAAGGTTTTTAGCAACTTGGACATTGATCCGTGCGCTACTCTAGAGTTAGCAACGACGGAATGTTCATTATGGAATGAGGCCCAAAGTCTGGCACTACAAAGGGGAACAATAACATCAGAAGAGACAGGCAGAACACTACCTCAAATTCCAGGTCGATGGTGTTTCTTAGATGGATCTTGGAAAGATAAGGACCCTTATTCGGGACAGGGGTGGTATAGTACTCTACCAGGTTTCGACAGTCTTCTGGGAGCTAGGAACACGAGAGCCAGCCTAACTCCACTACATTCTGAATTGGAAACATTCATATGGGCTTTGGAATGTATGCGGAAGCTACATCAATTTCATGTCACATTTGCAACAGATTGTATCCAACTAGTGAAGATGGTGGCGGAACCGGAAGAATGGCCAGCTTTTGCAGATTATCTAGAGGATGTCAAGCTTCTCAGGATGAATTTCAACCACTCGGAACTTATCCATATATCGCGGACATTGAACTCAAGGGCGGATAGATTGGCACGAGGTGCTCGTCAACAACCGCTATTCTTTGTTCATATGGATTCAGCAAAACCGGGGTGGATTACGGGATCCTTTTAGGATTCTATCATGTTGTCAAAAAAAAAAAAAAAACTTTTGTTTCATGGTTCCAGTCCAGTGTTGTGGTGATCTCCGAGAGTTCTGTATTGATTTAATAGCTTATCGGTTACAACTAATTAAAATCAGTCTACGTTTATGGTATGTAACTTTTCATTTTTTAAAGAGTTGTAATTCTTCTTTTTTTTAAAATTGAATAGAACTTGAAATATGTTGGTATTCTAAGCTTGCACAAGGTCTCTAACAATCTAAAATATTAAAACAGAAGTACATTTAGTATTTAACCCTGACTTTTCCACAATAATTACAATAGACTGCCACTGGTTTAAAAATGTCGTTTTAAAATTTTCTTAAACCATTCCAAATAAGTTTTATTTGACGTCAATTAATCTACTGTATAGACATGGAACCCGGCGGTTTTCTCTTTCGATTATTCACACTTGCTCATCCCATTGACTTGACTATCTTTAGGTTTTTGGTGAAGTTTTTTCAGAGACTGGTTTGAATTCCGGAAAAAATTTATTATGAGTTGTTTGAAGAATCCCTGATTTCATGCGAAGTGATTGAGAAACTCTGGCGATAAATTGTGGAAGGAGCACGGTGGTGATGGAAAAATAAAAATCCTGTTGGACGGCTAAATCGAAATTTTAATATGAGACGCATCCACTTGAATTGTTGAGCTTGCGAAACTCAATCATTTCACATGGTTAAAGGTTAGTCTCCTTCTCTCCCGTGAATTCGTGTGTTCCTTTGATGTATATAGTTCTTATTGAGAAATTGTGGAGAAACGATGAATCTCATGTGCCTCGGAGCTAAACTCTAGAATCGCAATTGGCAATCACAAAGATGAAAATTTAAAATACATTGAAAGCAATGTCCGATTTTGAATAAATATACATAATTATAAAAGCAAAAATATATCCGGACGTAATGGTTAATTAATCTTTCTTATCACTAACTTCACAATTGTAAGCCTTGCAAAATGCGAACAAAAATTAATTTTCACACTGTAACATAAAAGTGTATATACTAAATTTCAAATAAATAAATTGATAATTTATATAACTTTTTTGAAAAAAAAAATTCATTTACTTCTTTGATGTAATATAACTTTATATCTTAATAATATACACCAAATCCAAAAAATTTAACGGTATATTAAACATTGAACCTAGAAAAAAAAACCACGCTTCTGAATCAAAAACATTATTATGTTTTTGTCTAAATAATGTATTTTTTAAAAAAAAAAATATTAATATAAATTTGAATTTTTATATTTAACTTTCAATCTCATAAAATTTTTGTGTTTCATAAAACCCATAAATATACTTAAACTCTAATATTTTATTTTTTAAGGTTTACGTTATCAAGTAAAATGAATAAAAGCACAATGAAAGAAAAATACAATTTTATAGTTTATAAATGGACGCTAAACAGACTAACAAGAGTCATCAATATCAAAACTCAATAACATATGAATTTATAACAAGAACATAAATAATTATGTTTATGACATTGTTAAAAGTGAAAAACATACAATTATGAAGAATAAATACCCGAGCGGATGCTCGGGTCAAAGGCTAGTTCTTATTGTTTTACTAATATAAAGAAAAAAAACTTTGGCAAAAAACATGGTGATATTATTGCCACCGAATGTCAAGCATTTACCAGTATAACAGTCTGACGTCTATACTACAAAGTTTTATTAATGCTAAACTTTTTAACATAATGAATACATCCACCAGTGCTACCATAACATAAACTAAGGTCCAATCCAAATTTAAGTCTGTCTTTTCTGATCAATCTTACTTTTTTCTATCTTGAATTGTACTTTCCACGCAATCAAAACTAACTGGACCTATCCAAAGACCTCATCGAATTGAGATCAGGCCGGTTTGACACCCGTACTTGCATGCAAAATTATTTGTTATTTCTACATTGAATTACACTAGCTATAATAAAATGGAATTGCAAAGATCGTAGATGCTGGAGATCATCGTATACAATGCGGTTCGAACATTTGATTGTAATTATACAGAAAATTAAATCGCCACAATTAGTACTAACTTTGAGATTCATCATTACACAAACATGAATTTTGGACCGGCCTAAGAATGACACTCGAAAACAAAAAAAAGAATTATAGCAAAAGAGTTCTAACTTATATAAAAGATCAATGTCGGTTTACATGACATAGATAATATTAAAGCGTATTAAAAACCATCGACTAAGAATATTTTCAACTAAAACCTAGTTAATGTAATTCAGTTTTTTTTTTTCTTAAGAAATTTATTCAATAATATAATTTCAATGATACAAAACAAGGCGACGATCGCAAGAAGAACAAAGATACTTTCTCTTGATCTTGAAACAGAGAGGAACGAAACAAAACATCCATTTTCTTTCGACATCGAGCATCTGTACTTTACCTCCACAATACGGACACGATCCAGGTGCTTGTTGTCTCCCTAACTCTGTCTCTTCCTCGTTGCATAAACACACCAGACACATTGTTTTGATCCTCAGATCTGATGAACTTCTCTCTTCTTTTTCTTTTTCTCTTGAGAGGTTTTGATTTTTATAGAATTTTGTTAGGCTGATCTGATAATTCTCTGGGCTCTGTTTTGAAGAAACTTCTTGAGTTTTCTCTGGAAGAGATCCTTTTTCAATCTCTCAAAGATGGAATTTTTGGTTAGTGCATGAACGAGACTTTATAGAGAAAAGAGGAGGAAGAAACAGCTTTGCTTTTGTAGCCGTTTAGAGCACCATTAACCCTAGCACCCCTAATGGGGTGCTTATTTTTTTTTTCTTTTTTTTTTTTTTTTCTGATTTTTTTTTTAAAAAAAGAAAAAAAAAGATTTGCCCAATGATGAGCTGACACGTGGCGTGAATAGTGCAAACACCCTTGATTAAGGTTGCTTAATTAGGCACTATAAGCACCAATGCTTATGTTGGGAAGTGGGATTTTGTGGGAACCAAGGGTAAAAACCCTTGGTTAATGGTGCTCTTAATTACTTTTCTCTTTTTTAGGAGTTACTATCATGTCTATAGATTTACTGTTTTACTACAACGATACATTTGCTGACTCAGTTATATGTAGGATTGTGGTCACTTATTTATGAAGCAAAGTAATCACAAATGGAGTATGATTAGCTAAACTAGGATATACTTTATTCTTGATATTTAATTGATCTTTTTCTTTGAGTAATTTTGATTAAATCGAATGCATGGACAACAGCTGTTTCACGAGAATTCAATTTTTTTACTAAGTCAGTGTCGAAACAAAGTTTAGAATGTTGGTGAGCCAAAATCATAATTTAAAATAATCAAATAAGAATAATCAAATAAGAATACTGTAAAATAGATCTAAAATTTTTTTTTGAGAAATACGCTAAGATAGATCTAAAAAAGTTTTTGTCACAAAAATAAACTTTAAGGGAAAAAATGACAAAAATAACATTTTTGGGGTAGAATTTTGGGGGTAAATATACGTTTATACCCTTTGGGTTAACTAATTTTGACTTAGGGTTTAGAGTTATGGGGTGGGATTTTGGGGGTGAGGTTTAAAATTGAAAAATTAAATAAAAATATTAATTTTTAAAAAATAAAAATGTCTAGTTTGGTCATTTTTGTTTTTGAAGTTTATTTTTGTGACAAAAACTTCAAAAGGTGTTATTTGAGAGATTTGCCCAAGTTTTTTATCTCCAAAATAATATTCAAAAAGAAAAAATAATTAAAATAAATTTTATTAAAGGGTGTAAATATACATTTATACTCATTGAATTAATTAATCTAGACTTAGGATTTACAGTTATGGGGTGAGGATTTGGAATTGAGATTTAAAATTAAAAATAAAATAAAAATATTAAAATTTTTAAAATAAATTTTCAAAAGTCTATTTTTGTGAGAAAAACTTCAAAAATATCTATTTGATAGATTTACTCTAAATCAAATATAATTGAGTAGTCATAATGTATACAATATCTGAATTAACTATATTACATTTCAGATTTTGGTTCGTAGTTTATCAGTAGTCTTTTTCTTTTTCGTTTTGGTAAAAAAATTATTGTTAGTCGACTAAAACGAGTTTTGATGATACGAGACATATTATTCACATGTTGCATTTTTATAACATCTATAGATATAAGGGGCCAGAGGGTCAACATTGATTTTATTTTGTTAAACAAGTCAACACGAATACAGTTTATTTGTTGTTATAATAGTGAGTCAAAATTAATACATAGTTGCAATGATTTAAACGTGGAAAGCACCCGTGGGTGTTGGATAAACAGAGTACAAGTGAAATCAAAAGAGAAAACATTAATTGTAAGCTAAAGTTGTACATTTAAGAGCAAACAAAAGGCAGAATAAAAATGATTACGTTAATAGCGGGGCTCTTGTGTACTGTTCGTAATGTTAAGACAATTACGTTGGAGAGGTTTGAAATATAGTAACGCATATTGTAGTCTACGTACAACGTCCCCACAAGGCCACAAGCTTTTTACAAGACGACAATGTTCTCCATTAGCTTTTACTTTGATTTCATCGCCTATTAATTGTGACTTCGATATTGCGAGCGTGGTTACCTTTTGTCAAATATCCAAAAATCTCCACACAACATCTCTTCTTTCACATTCATATCGCTATATTATTATTTTTTCTTTGATACGGTTCTCTGAGAGTACACCTAAGACACATCATATATGGGTAACAAAATGATATAATGCAACCCATGAATTATGGAAACCTCAGAGTACACCTAATACACATCATACATGGGTAACAAAATGATATAAAACAACTCATGGATTATGGATACGTATAGCTAAACTATAGATGATTATGAACAAGAGTGTTGCATTTTAGTAATGTGCTAAATTATTAAAACACCATACAGTTTTGACACTAAAAATCATCTTCCTATATGGTATTCCACTCCAACTAAAGATAAAACTGGAATGTATTTATCTGGAATAAAACTTCTAGAATGCTTAATTTCTTTTCATTCCACAAAAACTTCATCGAAAAGAAATTCTATTTCATTCTATATCATTTCAAAAAAACAACAACACTCATTTATTAAAAATTCCATGTCAAAATGAAATAAATAAATGGAATAACAATTTCATTCCATGAGATTTCATTAGTTATCATTCTTTTAATTCTACCTATTCATTTTATTAATATCCAGTTGCAGCCTAAACAAAAAGTGAACTGAATGAGTTACTACTACTTGGTCGTTTAAAAGAAGCATTTGATATCTCCAATTTTTCTTGTAAAATTAAAAGCTGAAGATGGTAAGTTAAGAGCATAAACCCTCAGCATTCCATTTGGGATGCTTAATTTTTTTTGTTTGTTTATTTTCTATTTAAAAAAAAATTAAAACAAATCAATCAAGGGCCGCCACGTGTCAGTGAAGCCCGCGAACAATGCAAGAAATGATTCTTATTTAAACATTTTAAGAAGTAGTGTTTAAGGAGTACTTAGAATTTTGATGGGTTCCACACTCTAATCATCTTTTCAAAAATTCATGTAAGCACCCTTTTAAATTTTAATGGTGTTCTAAGTTGGAAGCAAATGAATAATGATTAGATCGTCATCTGTACACGTGGATCTGGGGGATACATATGAAAATCGACGGCCCTAAATACTATGGACGCATTCGCCTTTAAAAGTCAGTAACGTAACCTCTCTTCTTGTACACGCCAACAGAAACTCTGGCCCATGGTTTTACAACGAACTGAAAGTTTTCTTTGGTTGTATCTATTTTTTTATTTTATTTTTGTAACTTGGTTGTATCTATTTTTTTTATTTTCTTTTTGTAACTTGGTTGTATCTATTTTTCTCTCTTGATTACGAGTACTTAAATCATTTAACTTTATTAGGAGGTTTCAGTACATATTCTTCTGAGATATTGTATTAAAATATATGAAACAAATATTGTATCAGAAGTCATTTTTAATATTATATCTTTGTCAACGAAGTACTTTCTAATGTTAGAACTAGAGTTTGATTCAAATATCGAGTGTTTTTTTTATAAATGTATAACTTTAATATTATACTAAACATTTAAATATCTGTTTTACACTTTAGTATTATATATTGTGTAACTTTACCATCTTATTGTTTAAGTTTGTTATTCGATATTATTTAGGTATAATGATTTGTTTTTAAAAACATAATTACTTTGTTATTGTTATTACATAATAATATACTTTCCAAGTTCGGTACAATACATTCATAATTTACAAAATTAAAAAAAGATTCTTTAAATTATGATTTTCCAAATTTTACATTTTACATACAATACAATTTAAAATTTAATTATTTATACTATAGAAAAGATCTTTATTTAGGATAATCTATATGTTCATGTTTGGTTTTTAAAAAGTATATCTAATATTTTAGTATATTGCGAAATTTTATAATTAAATACATGTTATGTTTAAGTAATTTAAAAACACTACAAGGTTTTTATATTGATAGTTAAAAGAGAAATATCATTTTCCAATATATTCATCTTCCAAAATACTGCAAGATTATGTTTTTAAATTTAATTTGTGAGATCTCAATTTAAAGTAAACCGGTTATGACAGATTTTTATTGGTTTATGACTCAATTTCAATAGTAGAATCCCATGGTTTAGGGGAAAGAAATATTATTTTCATATAAAATATAATATTGTCGATAATGATGGAAAATAAATAATATGCTTTTAAACTAATGATTTTTAGGGAAGGTCTATTTAAAATATCACACATAACAGAAGTAGTAACTTCTATTTTATAGATAAGATATATACTGATTTCTAGTTACAAATAGGATATATATTGCTTTCATACCTTCTTTTACAAAATATATTGCTTTCAATTCTGTGTGCATGCTCTAAAACTATAAGCAATTTTAGAAAATCATGTGAAAGAAAACCTTAGAAAATATCTCGTATGCGTTAATACGTGTTTTTGGTTGATCCGATGATATCGACGGATCGACATCCAACTGATTTATATTTTGGGATCTATCCATCGGCAATAGACATATTCAGTTGCTTGTAATGAGAGTTAGATATTCATATCGTCTGACCACGCAAATAGGTAAATATGAGTTTAGTTGGTTTCGAATCCATGATGTTTTACCACCTTTCCAATCCCGTTTTACCACTCGATTACGTTTGTGTGGTTGAAAATTAAATCTTCTAAGCGCTAACACATTTTTTTTACACGAAAGAGAGAATATTTAGTTTTTTTTTACCTAACACATGTTTTTACACGAAAGAGAGAGAGAATATTTAGTTTGGCGTTGTACATGTATGATTTAGTGGTTCAGCCTAATAGAACTTTAGAAGGAGAGATGCTTATCGGTTTTGTGATATACATTGTGTTCTCACTGTTGGGTGTGAAAACCATGGAAGCAGCTCTCTACACTGAATCATCCGAAGTGTGTGCTCAAAGAGAGGGTCGAGTTAACGAGTATGTATTATGGAAGCAACGAGATGATTCAAAAATGGCTCTTGTCCTCATGGACCTCATCATATCTCATAATTCATAAAGTATAAAATCTTTTACCCTCTCACTGATTTTGTGACCCTAGATGTTGTTTACAACTTGGACTTACTGATGGAGTACGAACTCATAATGTCGACATGTAAAAATCAAATAACGGACAATGGTCAAGGACATACTAACACATGGCTAGTAAGCCTAGTATAGATACTTGCGTTTTTTCTTCTAGGGTTTTGCACATTTTTAGTCTTTCCAAGAATACAAACAATAACCAAGCATACTCATGTGTCAAACGGAGTTACGTGGAGGCCAATAAAAATTAATGGGCTTGATCACTGTGTTTTCAACCCATGTCCATTCCAATATCTAAATGTCTTTAGAACGTCGGAACAGGCCTGGAAGCACATATACAATTCATTTCCTAATGTGCCTAACTCAGTTCCTGGAGGCCTGTTACAGTCTTGCATCTCTTGAAGAGGTTGGATATATTGTTAAGAAAAAAGAGGTTGGATATGAAGGAACACGATACGAGAAAGAAGTGGTGGCATTCATGTTAAGTAGTGTAAACTGTTTGGAAAAGTAACACTCTCCTCTAATTCCTAATATCCTTACGAGAAAACTTGAGATTGTCAATAAGTTGTCGTTTCTATCAAGATGATCAAGTGCCCGTCATCTTATAGGATTGAAGACTTGAAGTTGATGAGTCAGAGTTGATAACTATGTTTTCTTTTTCTTTTGGTTTTAAACTCTTTGGTTAGAAATGTTGAAAGCTTATGTTTAGCTCTTGGTACTTTCTTAATTATTATCATGCATACTCTTAACTGTAAGAGTAATGAATAAAGATATTGAGCTCCTTAGTGTAGTAGCTATAGCATATCATTTTACGTTTGTTTCCTCCATTTTATGTTTTTTTTTTTTTTTTTTTTTGACTAAATCCTCCATTTTATGTTTCCATAGAGATATGCTATATAGCTACTACACTAAGGAACTCAAACCGGGGTCCAGAGTTTAGTGAGAAAAATTGGGTATGGTATAAATTGTTATTATATATGTTTTTGGATCTCCTCGATAAAATGTGGCTTTAACAGCACAATCAAGCTCAAAAGTCCCTAAACGGATAAAAGCAATTTCGAAGAGGTTAGCAGCAAAACTGTTTCCAAGGTCTCCCAGCACCACCATATATATAAACGCAATCTATACAAACGGGCGCGGTTCGAATCCTTTTCCAGTCAACTTTCCTAATTCATCTACATGAATATAGAGTCCTCTCTTTAGTTAGCAGAATCCTAATCGAGTTTGTTTATATTGATGTTAGAAAAAAAAACAAATTGACCTTATCCCAGCCTAGCTTGTTAAATTAGCAAGTTTTGTCTTTTTAAAGTATCTCCCAAAAGAACTACTCTATAACTTTAAACATAGAATATTTTGCTCTCCAAAGAAACTTCAAAATTTCAAATTTGAAATTACCTCTTTTTATTTATATTTTGGTCATTATAATTGCAAATCACATTTATAATTCTTTAATATTTTTTGTTTATTATTTTAGTCACTAAAATTTAATATTTCATAAATTTTTAAATTAGTTTTTATAAATTTAATTTTTACACATAATTTAAATAAAAGTTCTAAAGTAAAATTTTTAATATTTTAAACTAAAATTAGAAAACATGAATATTACATAATAAACTTAAATTTTTTTGTAGTATAATATTTTAAAAACTTAAATAAAATTTATAATATTTAAAAAAATAAAATAAAATTTGTAATATTTTGAAACTAAAATTAGACAACAAGAATGTGGTATTTTTCTTGTAATTTAATATTTAATTATGTATTTCTATTTATAATTTTAAATTTTAGTAAATAATATTGCTGTAATATTTTATATATGTTTTTGGTATGTATAATTATTTATGAATTTACATTAACTATGACAAATATAAGAAGCATAGTGTAAAATACAAATAATTTTGAAGTAAAATTTGAAATTTTGCTTTTAGAAATAAACACTTAAATTTTTAAATATATAGATTTGTAAACTTCAAAATAAAGAGTATTTTTTGACATGTTCTGACAACGGGATTATATACACTAAGACTTAAACTAATTTCTAAATTTTAATTTTTTTTGACTGAATATTTTAAATTGTATATAGTTTGGATAATTTTATCACTTAGGACGTCAACCAACAATGAAGTAAAGTGATGTTTCTCCTTATTGAGTTTAGTCAAATTTACAGGATCGACGACAATAATAAGTTCGATGACTGATCATGATACTCATTTGTAAATAAATTTTACAAAACCAAGAGTTTTTGGCCTAATGGTAAAAGAATTTCAGTTGGAGTGTTCGCCCTGGGTTTGAGTCGTCTTGGCCACCTTCCCGCCTATAATCATGCGTGTCTGGATGAAAAGTCTCATGGAGATTAGTCTGGGATTACGGGCTGGGATCCTCCACGATTAACAAAAAAAAAAATTACAAATTTGCATTTGATCCATGCAGAGCAAATAAGTGGATATAAATGATGAGTAATAAGATAGGCAAATATATAAATAAATATGACAAATAAAAAAATACTCATTGGAACAAAAGCAAAGAGACATTCCTACTGGAAACCCTACACAATAATAAGGGAATGAAACAAAAGTTGACTGAGTGGCCCATTCACACCTCATCTGCAATGATGACGAAACAGAGTGGGAAGCTCAAAAAGTTACCTTTTTTTTAATTCTTCAGTATTTTCGCTAATTAACAATTACCAAAAAGGAGATTATTCCACTCTTCCCCCATGCAATACACTCCAAAAGACTCGATAGATAGATCGTTCGTACCTCCATCAAAAAATAAATAATCAATACATAAAGACACATCGATGTACATTAAAGTTTTTATTCTATGGTCTTGCATATCATGTCATTAACCCCACTTATCGAATTTCCACCCAAAATTTTAATCATTTACAAAACTGACTATGCTTTTAATTGGCTTTCTCTCCATTGTCGACTGTCTTCTTGATTTTCTTTTGGTATCCACTGTCTTCTTAACCCATCTTACTCTTTGTTATTATTTATCGAATCATATTTCTTAACATCTTGAAATCAATCTTAACCATATATATATATATATATATATATATATTTGTTGTACTCTCATATTTATATGGAAATTCTGCCGGCATGGATATAATATATCCTTAGCTCATCATCATTCATCAACCTAGTCATTATCAAACGTACTATGAAAATGATAAGCCTGGATAATAACTCTATGCTTGGGAACTTATATAAGACTCTAATACACCACTCGAAGTAGTTAGAAAACTAAAAATCCATGTTGAAGATGTAATATGAAAACAGAATCTACTATCTTTTCCTTTTTTTTTATGTGTTGAATTTTGTTTAGGTGTGATACAAAGTGATGGGTTTTAGACTAGCAAAGAGAATCCATGTTGGGTGCTTGAAAAGGCGAGCCATCAAAAAGAGAGAAGAGAAATAATGTAGAGAGAGAGAGAGAGAGAGAGAGAGAATATTTCACTAAGTGTAGGCTTTGGTGTATGTGAAGTATCTTTGTGTTTTTTTGGTAAATTGTTGTGTCAGTTTGATAGGGCACGCGTTTGTTCAAACTCCCAAGAAATGCTAAAGAAAAAAGAAGAAGAAGACATTTGTCACATTGTGCTCTATTTCCTTCCCCATTACATACTGATCACGAGCGCTTAAACCTTCTGCGTAAGGCAGAAGTTTTTATTTCCCATGTGAATGGATCCTTCTACCTGAGCAGAGAGATTCATTCTCACGTTTCCTCTTAGAGCAAGTTTATTGGGGGAGCTTAGTGGGTCTCTTAAGGGGTGGGACCCACTAAATCCCCCAAAAACCATCTCTTAGAGCAACATTATTGGTGGTCCTTAAGGCGGAGGTCCTTAGGAACAGTTAAGGACCCGTCTCTTAATTTTCAAAGGAAAAGTTAAGGACGTTTCTTATATAAGAGACGTCCTTAACTTTTCCTTTGAAAATTAAGAGACGGGTCCTTAATTGTTCCTAAGGACCTCCGCCTTAAGGACCACCAATAATCATGGTCTTACTTCCCTTAAACAAGAGACCCTCTCTCCTTGGTTCTTGCACTATTCGCGGGTCCCACTGACACGTGGCAGCCCGCGATTGGTGCTTTTAATTTAAAAAAAAAAAAAAAAAAAAAACAAGGAACCCTACCTTGCAATAAACATGCTCTTAGTCTCTTCCTAGTTCTTTTTTTTCCTCATTCCTTCAAATAATATATCTACCTAGATCAAATGAAGTGTCGTTATCCAAATGCATTATCTGCTATCTACTATATGTTCTAAATTGATTCAAATTAGATTGAGACGTTGAGTCTCTTTCGTATGTAGGATTAGATTCATCAATTCATGAAGTATACATATTTATTTTATATGAGAAGATATGAGAAGTTGTATTTTATGTTTTCGACCCACGTAGAGTTTTTTTTTTCATTGAAAGTTATGAGCAAAACATAGAACGTAATAATCTTTCTAAGTTCTAAGTGTAGCATTATATTCAAATTTAAACTATGCAGAACTAAAACAATTGTTCTATAACGCGATAACTAATAATATTTAAGAAATCTTCGTGTTTCTTAGTTCTAACGAATTTAAGATGTCATATTTCATGTCTACCATTCTATCACGAACACTTTTTTATAATGTGTTACAAATGATTTATTACAAAGATTATTTATAAGCTAGACAAACTTCATAATAAATCCGAGATTTATAACCTTTTAGTGAACCAATAGTTGTCCAAATTTAAGTTTGGACATATTAGAAATCTGAAACCCATAACACAAATATACTTATTTTAGTGATTAAAATATATAGATGATTTTTATAATACCCAAAATAATCATTAATTATGTGCGTATGCATTTTCATAAATTCTTTTGAATTGTTCAGAGAAAACATAAAAGCATGGTTAAAGACACCTACAGGTTACACTTACATAATCCAAGAAATTTATACAATCTTCTTATGCGAATTTGAGCTCATTACTTAGGACTCGGACTCATTTTAAGACTACAAATAACTTTTTATGCAAATGTTAAAAGACTGAAAGTGGTAATTGGTGTTAGTGCCTATAGTCTACGATTGTGCTGGTTGGCTTATACGTCTCAAAAGAAACCAAAAGCGAAGATACGTATTAAGACTTTTCTTGATACGATGCAATATAGTAGTATATTTATAAATAAATAAACAAATAAAAAGGATAAACGTTATATTTATAAAACCAATGAAGCAAAAGATGATGAGTAGAAAAACCTTTTTTGACTGCAACAGTGGAAATGTACACAATACAATAGTCGCTTTTTACACTTAATAAAATGGCATGTAAAAGTCTTTTTTTCTTGCCTCAAAGTTACAGCCAGATGTTTTCCTTACCAGAACCTAGAAACCTAATTAGATTCATACCCCTATTGAGCCGTTGGTCTTGTCTTTACTCTTCAATTTGTTTACCTCAAATTGTTCTTTTTATATATTTTCTCATTTTTGCTGAAAATGATACCTATAATCTTACGTTTGAATAAATTGTAGGCATCATTAATACTAATTAGATTCATACCCCTATTGAATAAATTGTAGGCATCATTAATACTAATGAAAATAAAATCTCAATCACATAAAATTACATCATGCAGTCGAGTTTAAAAGGGATAATCTGAATCTAGTCAAAATCTTGTATGGATTATCTTACATTATCTCCACTGAAGTTGATAGATCTAAGCTACACTAATACACTATGGTCTGAAGAACTTAAACATCATAGTTTGTTTTTTATTGTCTATACAATTTCGTTAATTTATGATAACCATTTTCTAAGACAAACAAGAATCTATGAGCAAAGACACAAACAAACGCTGATATCTTCATCCCTCGAATCTGTCACTGTTTGAGATTAGAAGCGTCATGTATCTATCTATGCACGAGTATGTTTAATTCAACTGTCTCTTTGTAAGCTTTCGTACATCAAATCAACTGTAAAAGCCACTACATAATTTCTGACAATGCTCAGGAATATTTTTTTTTATTATATTCTTGTAATTTGTTTTTGTGTGCATGGTTGTATCGATTGATAAGTGTCATAATTATTTAATTGTAATGATCAGTCAACTTATAAGTATAAAAGTGTTTGACTAACATCTCTGGATTGTAAGCTGAGGATGGTTGAAGATAAATTGTTAGCAGTTTTGGGATGGCACGAGAAATCACCATCATAATCACTCTTCCTTTACACATGTAACACCAAAGTCGACCAAGGAAAACTGCAGTATCGGGAAGACTTATTGTGCCTACAAAAACTGTTACTCTGATTTGTTGGTTGCCAGTGCTTAGAGATGTTCTAATAAACATTACCTCTGTTTCAGTTTATTTGTCGTTGTAGAGAAAAAATTTCGTTTCAAAATAAGTGTTGTTTTATAATTTCAATGCAAAATTTATTAATTTTATATATTATTCTATTATATATTATTCTATTTTTTATTGGTTGAAATGTGGTTAGGTGCATAAGTAATTGTGTTTTTATCTAGAAAATATGTAAAATTAAATATTTTTTAATCTGTGTGCACAAACTTAAAAACGATAAGTAAACTGAAACGGAGGTAGTATTAATTAACCATATGGATGTGGTTGAGTGGCGTATAACGTCTCAATGTCTCAAAGGGACCTTGGTTCGAATCCGCGCTAATACAAGTCTATCCATCAGTGTGGCCATGCGGCAAAAGGTATCTAATTCTTTTTGCGAATAATCGAGTTTGGTTGGCACCAGTAATCAAGTCCCCATAAATTAATTGGTTGGATTTTGGCCTATCGGATACTCTAGATTGTCCAAAAAAAAACATTGTTAAACTTAAATTGAAGTAACGAATTAGTAGATCTGCATATTCCAAACTAAAAACAACTCGTGCTCCAAATATGTATTGTTAGTATTTATTTTCTTAAATGATCCAATATTTATAGAGTACCACCACATTTATATGATCTTTTTGTTCGCCGTTTCCGTTTGCATGCTAGTCCATAAACGAAACCGTAATCGTAAACGTTATATCTTAAGATATTTATGTTTCATTACGATTGTGCCGTTTTAAATTTATTTTGATTTCATCCTAAGAGTTCATATTAACAGGATATTTTTTTGTATATTTTATGACTATTAACACTGAAATATCGTTCTTGTTTACCAAACAAAAAGGTAGTCAAGAACATGTTCTTTCTTGCGCGTATAGTTCTACTTTTAAATTCTCTATTTTTATCGCTATAAGCTTCTCATACAAACCTTCTTTTTGATCCGGTGGGTTCGGTTGTAGACTCAATTCTTGTAAAAGGTTGATCGATCAAAGAATCATGCTTCATCGGGATTAGAGAAGAAAGAGTGAGTAATGATGAGTAATTTCTTTATCTTTTCCATGCAAAAGAAGAAAAGCATTAACATTTGAAAGAAAAGGCAAAGAAAATAATTAACGCACTTTATTTTTGCCTTTTTTCATCCCTTCGATTTAACCTTCTTTCTTTATTTTTTTCACTTTCTCCTTTAATACTTTAATCATCACTCCTCTCTCCTTTAGGCTTTAGATCCGATCAACACCAAAATGCCCTTTTCATATAAAATTAACATGCATTTTTTCGTCTCATTTCATATTTTTCAGTCTCATGTTCCTAATCTCTTTCAGGACAACTTATTATTTTGAACCAATGTTCAAGAAAAATGCACTAGTCGGTGATTAATAAAAACTCTATAAATTAATACTCAATAAATTAATAAATACCATAAATTAATAAATTTTTTCAGCACCAAATTAAACAATTTCAAAATATGATAAAATCGATAAAATAATAAGATAATTATATTTTAAAAATTTTATGTAAATATATGGTCCCAATATAAATATAAATTAATAATTTAAATGTACATACATTTTATATAAGTATAAACCAACTATTATATTGTTTATTTTATATCCAGAATGTAATTATCTTTATATTCCTTAATATTTATTATATTTTAGAGAGATTTAGTATAATTATATATAAAATCACATTTAAATTTGTGAGACATATTTTATATAGACTAAAAGATAATAAAATTAATATAAATGTCCAATTTCAAAATTTTAGTTACTGTATATACACTAAAATTAAATAATTTTTTTTTATTTTTTAAAAATATATATCTTAAAATATATATTTTTGTAAATTAATAACTTTATAAATTAATAAAATACGAACGTCTCGATATTATTAAATTATAGTTTTTTTACTGTATTTGGTATTTTGAAAACATACTGAACTTGAAATATAAATATATTATTTTTCACAAGAGCATACAACAAAGTATTAATACTTCCATTGTTCCGTCTATAAACTAGAGTAATTGTAAACACATCAAATAATAATAACCTAATGGCAATGACTAATTTGGGGCATGACGTAAAAACTCGTTTGTAATGGATTTGATTTCTAATAAACTGTTGTTATTTAGTTAGTCTGAGGTTGAGTATTAATCTACTAGCAAGACATTCCAAACTAGTACTACCTCCGTTTCGATTTATTTGTCGTTGTAGATAAATTTTTTTGTTTCAAAATAAGTGTCGTTTTATAATTTCAATGCAAAATTTATTAGTTTTATCTGTTATTCTATTTTTCTATTGGTTGAAATGTGGTTAGGTGTATAGATAATTGTGTTTTTATCTAGAAAATATGTAAAATTAAATGGTTTCTTAATCTGCATGTAAAAACCTAAAATGACAAGTAAAACGAAACGGAGGGAGTATTAGATAACACGATATCCATTTCACTCTCTAGCTTTACGTACGTTTTTCATAGGGTTAACCGAATCAGTCATCAAAAAAAACTCGTAAGCATGTCTACTGCTTGCAAGACAGTGATCTACCATTCTATTCCAAACTGGAAGAACTAATCTGAGCTATGGCTTGTATACTATAGTTTCAAGGGAGTAACATTGTCAACACATATGTTCGAAAAACCAAGATGGGTTGTCTTGCATGCAACCACTAAGTTGGAAATTCTCGCGATTGATTAACATTCGGAAAAGAGCGAAGCATATGATTATCTAATTAACATATAGATGATGTATATTGTAAATAGAGGACAAAATTTCCGACATGGGTATCTATTAGAGTGCTGTCTAGCTAATTGATTACTTAAGACAAATTACAATTCCTTAAAAAAAATACATTTTATTTCTTAGGTTTGTTTCTAAAAAAATACATGTACGTTGCCCTAATGAGAGGTGAGTTATAACATTGCAGGAAAGGTGCGCCTTTTATTCGTTCATGCCATATAAATTTTAACTAGAAACTGTATATTAGAAGTGAAAAGAGTATAGAAAATATCTTCATTAAAATGAGAATGTGTACAATGTTTTCTATATATACACTTGGATAATTAACCAA
Organism: Moricandia arvensis; assembly: GCA_905132765.1. Classification (NCBI taxonomy): domain Eukaryota; kingdom Viridiplantae; phylum Streptophyta; class Magnoliopsida; order Brassicales; family Brassicaceae; genus Moricandia; species Moricandia arvensis. The sequence continues at coordinate 82,779 of CAJHQP010000754.1, read as the reverse complement.
TCTAACTACTCATTTACAAGTAATCATAAACGAGTATAATCTACTTTAATAGTCTCCCTCAAGATGACGTTAGAATATTGTGAAAACCTATCTTGGACATGAGTTTATGGAATATAGCAGGATAGAGTGGTTTGGTAAACGGCTCTGCAAGCTGATTTTCTGATCATACATGAAGTGTCTTGAGCTGACCAGCTTTGATCTTCTCTCGAATAGAATGACAGTCGTGTTCTATATGTTTTGTTCGCTCATGGAATACCGGGTTTTTAGCAATCTGCAGAGCCGCGGTGCTGTCACAGTAAAGAACTGCTACGGTAGGAGAAGCAACTTGTAGGTCATTAACCATTCGAGAAAGCCATATGATCTCCTTAGATGTAAATGACATGGCCCCGTACTCCGCTTCTGCAGATGAATTTGAAACAACATTCTATTTCTTGGATTTCCATGAAACCAAGGAGTTGCCAATAAAGATAGAGACTCCGGAGATTGAACGGCGAGAGTGTGGGCATTGTGACCAATCTGAATCACATAATTCCTTGATCTGAAAGTCATCATCAACGGGGTAAAAAAGAGCTTGGCCTATGGTGCCTTTGAGGTAGTGTAAGATCTTTTAAGCTGCTTTGAGATGAGGAAATCGTGGAGCTGATGAGTATTGACAGAGCTCGTGAACGGAAAAATATATATCTGGACGGGTAATAGTGAGGTAGAGCAAATTTCCAACCAAGTGTCTATAATCTTCATCATTAGGTAGAAGGTCACCATGACCAACAAATAATTTGTTATTAGGATCCATAGGAACAGAGGAAGGTCGGCAATCAAGTAAACCAGCATCAGCTAGTAGTTCAAGAATGTACTTGTGCTGACATAAAGAAATCCCAGAAGCCGAACGTGCAATCTCAAGACCGAGGAAATATTTGGGAACGCCTAAATCCTTGAGCTTGAAACAAGAAGAAAGTTGAGTGATCAATGAAGAGATAAAAGACTCATAATTGCTGGCAATGAGTATATCACCAACATAGACGAGGACGATGATGAACTTGTCAGCGGAATGAGACCAGAATAAAGTGTGATCACCATTGATCTTCTCAAAACTCATTTGAAGTAGAGTTGTAGAGATTTCAAGAACCATTGGCGAGAGGCTTGTTTAAGACCATATAAGGACTTTTTGAGTTTCAAGACTGCATTTTTGTGGAAGATTGTCCCCCTTTCTTTCTGCATATCCCTGAGATAAATCCATGTATATTTCTTCAAAAAGATCGCCATTAAGAAAGGTGTTAGAGATATCGAGCTGTTGAAGAAACCATTTCTTCTTAGCAGCTAAGGCAAAAAGCATTTTGACTGTTACGATCTTGGCAACAGGCGAGAAGGTATCAACAAAATCAACTCCTTCTTGCTGCGTATAGCCTTTAGCTACTAGACGACCTTTAAGACGTTCAATTGAACCATCTGCATTCAGTTTGAGTTTAAAAAGCCATCGACAACCAATAGTTTTCTTGCCTTCCGGGAGCGAGCAAACTGACCAAGTATCAATGTTTTCTAAAGATTCAAATTCATCATCCACAACATTACACCAAAGTTTGGACTTCTTCGCTTCATTGAAAGTGGAAGGTGTGAACATACATATGGAAGAATTGATGAAAGAGAAATTTGAAGAGGAAAGTTTGTCATAAGAAAGGAAGTCTGATAATGGGTAAAGAGAATGAACTGAGTTGCACAAATAGTCTTGCAAGTGTGATGGTCTTTTTCGTTTACGAGATGTAGTCACAGAAGGTGAATCTACATCAGATGGTGAATGGTCAGGAGCCGAGGATTCACTAGAGGATGATGGTACATAATGTACACTTTCATCAATATGATCAAGACTAGGAAAGAAATATTTTGCTGTATTGAAAAGAGAGGAACCAGCAAAAGGAAATATTGTTTCATGAAATATGACATACCTGGAAATGGAAATGCCATTAGTTTCAAGATTAAGTAATCTATACCCCTTATAACCCGTTGGATATCCTAGAAATCTACAAGCTTTTGCCCTTGGGTCAAACTTATTTCTACCTTTGGAGGATGTACTCTTATAACAAAGGCAACCAAAGCTTCTACGGGAGTGGTAATCGGGTATTTTATTCATAAGAATTTGGAAAGGGGATTTGTTTTGAAGAACGGGTGAGGGTAAACGGTTGATGAGGAAGACGGCTGACATAATGCATTCACCCAGTAGAGTAAAGGAATGTGAGACTGGAATAAAAGAGCTCTAGCCACAGTTAAGATGTGTTGGTGTTTCCTTTCTACTACAAAGTTCTGTTGGGATGTTTCAGGGCATGAATGAAAGGCAAAGATACCTTTGTTTTTGAACAGATTGCCAAAAGCTAGCTCAGGAGCATTATCAGTCCTAACATATTTAATGACTTTGGTAAATTGAGTTTCAATCATTTTAATGAAGGCATGGAAGACAGTCAAAACATCAGACTTAGCTTTCAACATATAAATCCAAGTAGCGCGACTATGGTCATCAACGATGGTTAGAAAATATTTGTAGCCGTCGTGAGTTTGAACAAAAAAAGGACCCCAAACATCAATGTGAATCAAGTCAAAGCAAGCATTACTAATGTGATTGTCAGAGGGAAAAACTAGACGTTTTTGCTTAGCTTGAGAACATATAGCACAATAAAAGGGATCAATTTTCTTGGATTTATTTAGTGATAAAAGCTAAGACAATGTATCAATCCTATCCATGGATGGATGACCTAAACGAGAATGCCAAATTTGACTGTCTATAAAAGATGCACAAACTATGTTGTTTTGATTATTGAAAGGAACATGAATCAAAGAACCTGAATCAAGAACATATAGGTTGTGTACTTGTCTACCCTTGTCAATCATCAACTCCTGTGTAAGATTCTGTATATAAAACAAGCACTAGAAGTGAAACCAACCATAGATTTTGTGTCCTTAATGAACTAACACTCAACAAGTTGAAACGAAATTGAGGAATGAACAGAACATTTTGCAGAGTGATGTTCTTACTAAGACTGATTGGACCTATACCGATAATTCTCACTGAGTTACCAGTTGGTAAAGTGACAAAGTTATTGGTTAAGAGTTTGATGGTGGTAAAAATGGATCTATTGTGATAGATGATGAGTTTCCCCTGAATCTATTACCCATGAATCACTTGAAACTAATGCATTTCCAGAAGAGAGAGCTGAAGGCATGCCAATGAGAGAAAAAGTGTATAAAGGTAGGAACATACCAGATGCTTTGCAAGCCGATGGTACAGCTAAAGGCGAAGGAAGAAGTCCATCTGATGTTGGCGTATTGCTGGAATCATGAAGTTGAGCACTGAAGTAAGCGATGAACTGTTGCATTTGCTCATATGTGATAGGAGAAGACATAGGGTTGTGATTAGTCTTTAAGGATGGATGGTTTTCGTGAGTTGGTTGTACAGTGATTGCATTTGTAGAGGCTGGAACATGTTGAGAAGAGGTTTTCTTCGGAAGATAGAATTTGTCTTTTGATTTAAGACCAGGTGGATAACCATGAATTTTATAGCATCTGTCGAGAACATGACCATAGCCTCCACAATGAGTGCAAACTAGACGAAGTTTTCCATAAGACTAATTTGTAGACACATGAAACACACTTGTATCAACACCAAATTGAGAAGAAGTTCTTGCGGAACGCTGACTGTCTTCTTGATCTAATATATTGTATACCTCAGATAAAGAAGGCAGAGATTTCTTCATGAGGATTTGACTACGAACATTATCATAACTGTCATTGAGACCCATGAGAAAGACAATGACTATGTTATTCTCATTTTGAGTCATAAGTCCTTCAATGGTTTGAGCTGGAGCATGAAGGCTGTTGAGTTCTTCCCATAAAGACTGTGTCTTAGTGTGATAGGTCCATACTGCCTTGGCAAAGAGAATGTAGCTGATGACGTAGCTTGTAGAGTCTTGGAAGATTCGACTTATGAAACCGAGTATGAAGGTCCTTCCAGATATTAGAGGCTGATTTGAAGTACTGAATACTAGTATATATTTGTTTTGAAACACTGTTGAGCAACCATGACTTGACCATACTATTACAACGACACCAAATCTTGTGAAAATTATCATTCTCACCAGGCATAGTTATAGATCCATCAATAAACCCAAGTTTGTTCTTCGCCTCTAAACTCGTAGTCATAGCTATAGTCCAGATACCATAGTTTGTTCCATCTAAAGCTTCAGATGCTAGTACTAAGCCTGGATGTTCAGAACTATGCAAGTGATAGGGACTATGTATGTTATCTGGAGAGTTTGATACCTCAAATGGTTTAGAAGGACGAATCACAGTCGGAACTTCAAGATTAGGAAGATTCTCAGCTTGATTTGAAGATCCAGATGCTTCGCAACGCGGATCAGAAGTTGGAGCGGAGTTATGTTGAATCGAAGATTCGAGTTCTGAAGTTGAGCTTCTGTACTTCGAATTGCACTTTCTCTTTCCCATTTTGTTAGATTAAGGGGATAGAGAGTAGTGATTGATGATCGAAGTCGAATCAGAAGTGAATCGAAGAGATCGGAAAAGTGAAGCTTCGAGACGAGGCGATGATGAGCGGAAACAAGAAACGAAGGTGAATGAAGACGATCGAAGAGGATGATTGAAGACGATGATCGGAGACGACAATCGGAGAGGGTCGGAGACGACAATCGGAGAGGGTCGGAGGTTATCGGATAAACCGTTGAGCTAAGCTCAATGGCTCTGATACCATATTAGAAATGAAAGGAGTCTAGAAAATATCTTCATTAAAATGAGAATGTGTACAATGTTTTCTATATATACACTTGGATAATTAACCAATCTAACTACTAATTTACAACTAATCATATACGAGTATAATCTACTCTAATACCGTATAAATGAAAGTAAACTTATGTGCTTTCATTTTCACCATTTTCATATAAGCAAAGAAGAAAAGAAAAAGAAAAATTCTTTAAATTCTTTTTCTCGTTGTCAATTTCTTCCCCAATCCATCTAAAAGCAAGAAATAATCCGTGTTTAATCATTATGCTAGCTAACTTAGACGTGCTTTAAAACTTTCAAACTCTCTTTCCTGGTTATAATTATAACTGATGACCTAAAACATCGTTGCAGTGTTCCATGTTTCAATCTCAATTTTGGTTAGATGTTGGTTGTTCCTTGAAATACCATGTTATAAAGAAAATATATTTCTTGTGTTTCAAAAAAAAAAAATTCTTATCTGTGTATGGTATCGTATACATATAAAAAGTAATTCCGTTCAAATACCAAATATGAACAAAAATACTCAAAATCACTATAAATGTATGTATGAAATCGATTAACGAGTGTATATAGTTATTGATCTTAGCTAGAGTTAGTTTACGTTTCAGTTTTTTTTGAACAGTAAGTTAGTTTCTAGTTTAGCTAATATTAATTATAGCTAATATTATAAAAAGTAAGTTAAGATGCATTTGCAATGATAGGGTCATCTTTATATTCCAACTATTGTTGGAAATATGTATGGCAAAATGCAAACCTAATCATTATAACTCTATAACTTTGCCACTTTAGCTCCATATCGGTTTTAAAGAAGACTTCATTTGCATTTTTCCTTCATCAATCTTTCTCTAAAAGTATATACTTTCCTTGCAAATGGAGTAGCCTCAATTAGTTTATGTTTTATATTTGGGAGTTTGTTTCACTTAATGGGGTCCTATGCCAATATTATTCCCCAATGATTTGGACTCTCTCCACCATAGTTATATCCTTCTTCGCTTCATTGATTAGACGATGTTAGAAGCTATGATCATTACACTAAACAAAGAGCAAAGTAGTGCTCCAATATTTATTAGCTATATCATGTACAACCAAAATCTTAAGCTTTATCTTTGCCTTTTTCTTAATTTTTTTCGTTGCTGGTAATCATGAGGGAAATATTCTACATATTAAATATTTTAGCAAAAGTAACCCTTAATCAGTCATTCGTTTTCATGGATTAGTTTCAACTCTAAGACGACATTTTTGACTTCGAATGATAGAAAATGAGAACGAGTATCATATAACAAAACATGTCTTAATTATCTGCATTTGTTATGAAGTTATGATATATTAATTTTCTTTCCCGTTTTAAGCTTTTTGTTTTTATTTTGCTGTGTTTTTCTTTTCAGAATCGTGCAGTAAAACTCGGGTACTTATCCAAAGACTTCTAAAAGAACCAGATATTACTGTTAGCTATATATATTTTTTACCATAGCTGTTAAAATCTCAAACTATACAACGATTTTCATCTCAAAATCTCAAACAATCTCTCTTTTTTCTTCTGACAACGTATGTCTTAAATTACGGTGCATATAAGCCAACAAATAGAAAATATATCGAAGTGAATATTAGATTAAAAAAAATCCAGGAGAGGCTCATTTATAAACAAGTGTGGAAGGGGGGGGTAACCAAATAAAACGGATCAAGCTAAACATAAACCGACCGATCCAAACCAAACTAAAGTATATGTCTAAATTATTTGGTTAAAAAATTTTATCAATTCAAATAGTTTGGCTTGGTTCGATTTTAAACTAAATCAAACCAAAAACCAAATTATTTATTTAATTAAGTTAATTAAATATACTAATAATATTAATATTAAAGATATTTAGACATCTAAACTAAATAACTAAACATAATTTTATATATCTTACTTCTAAATGAATAAAATAAACATAATAACAATAAAATAAACCAATATAAATTTCATAGGCTTTCATTAAAACCAAAAAACTACCTATGATATAATAGATTCGAAGATGACAAGATAAAATTATTAGATTACATCATCTATATTTTTATTTTGACATTTGAATTTATGTTTAAATAAGAAGAAATTAACAATTAAGTGTCAAACGATGATTTATTTTATTATTACAAATTATATTTTGTAACTGAATTAGAATAAAAATGAAAACCAACACGGTTGACCTGAAAAACACAAACTAAAATGAACTCAAACGAAACTAAATTGAAGATAAACTAGATTAAACTAACTAATTTCGATTAACTTCACTTGAAATTTTTTTAGATCCAAAAAAACAAACCGAACCGAACCCAAACAATCTCAAATTTAAACCAAAATGCCCACCCTAGTTTTAACAAAAGTCTTTGTTGTCTTGTTCTTAGAAAACCAAAGATGAATTATGAGAAATTCTTAGTGCTACACGAGTGTTTTTAGGGATTTTGTGTTGTGAAAGAGTTTACTTCAGAAATTTCAAATGAAGCGTTTAATTTGAACTTTGGTGTGTGTTTCTAGTCTTGTGATAAATTTTTGACGGATTCCGACATGTACATTTTCGACAAAATCCCAACAAAACAGTCCATGAGAAAATAGCATCAAAAATTCATTAGTATATTTCTTGACGTAACTAATTGCATCAGTAAAATACGCTGATGAGACACATGTTTTGTCACAAATTATTCAAACAAAAGTAGATGCGTCAAAAACAAATCCTGATTATTTTTTCAAGGATTTTCCCGTTGAAATTATTCCATCGAAAAATATTACTGGTGAATTATCTTTGATCGGGAAAATTTACCAACGGAATTTCGTTTTCGGAAAATACTGATGAATGGTAATTCGTGGATCTTTTAGAAAAAAACAAAATTTTGAATTTTAATAATTTAGTATTAAAATTTAATAATTAAATTAATTAATTAATTTTTAACTATTAAAAATCCAAATTTAAAAGCATAATTAAAAGTGAATGAAAACATAAAGTTGTAGAAAATAAAAAACAACATTTAAAATTTCTAAAATCTAAAAAAAACTAAAATTCATTGGGAAACAACTACTTCATTTTTCTCCACATCAATAAGTTCTGTCTATGGGTTTTTCAATTGAGCCTATTTTCGGCTATTTGAGCATGGTGTTTTGCCGTTTGAGCAATGATTATTGCATTTTATATCTCCAAATCTGCAATCCGTTCAACTTTATTCCTCAACTGCTCCGCAATCCCGATATCAATATACAAAGTCTTTGTTTTTTTATTAAGTTGTCCAATTTGTGTGAACATGTTTTAAACATAACATAATACGTTGCCTTTCACCTATGTTATCATGGCGAGAAAGTCTTTATTTCATTTTTCTGGATTTCTCATAGAGAGTAGTATTCAACAAAGTATAAAATTTGTTTATTGATGCTGAGTGCAATTATAGATTCTTTTATCTTGATTAAATTTTCATTGTTTGTTGAGATGGAATATATACCGCTCGTAGGGATACATCAATATATACTACATAAGATACCAAGTGGCACTTCTCTTGTGAGATGTTAGGAAGATGTTTCATAACATTAAAAATGTCGGAGGAAATATTTCTTGAGGTTACAAAGGATCATAGGTATATTATCCCCCAAATTACGATTACCATCTGCAATGAAAAACCTCGTGCTTAAATCACATAAGAAAACACATATCCCTATATACATAAGAAAGAATAATTATGATAAGTATGCATATATATGTAAATCTATGTAAATCATAATTAATATAAATGACAATTAATTCAATTGGTTATATATATATATATATATATATATATATATGCAACTACTTCACTAACATTTTATGGCAATAGTCTAGAAAGGGCAAATGAAAAGGCGTTGCATCATAACATGTGGCTCTTCATACTAATAAACTCTCATTCACTATTTCGACATAGTTACGCAACTTATAAGCATAACCATCTAGAAAATGTAACACTATTTGTAATCCAATCAACGAACTCGTCATTCGCGACTGTATTCAATCGGTAGATGAGAGCAAGACTTTTACTGTGAACATCAACATGAAGTTTAAGAACAACCAGAAATATCAATCAAATCCAATATTGACGTCATTTTATCTTTCATTTTGCCTTGGATATTAAGAATAGTGTTCATGAGATTGCCGAAAAAGTTTTTCTCAACATGCATGACATCTAAACTATGTCGTAATAAATGATCATTTTCAATATGACAAATCCCAAAAATATACTTTTATGCTAATTGCAGAATTCTCTAACACCATCTACTGGATATCTACGTATAGTGTTCTCTTAGTAACAAAAAATTTTATTTGGTCCCACAGTTGTTACCACTTATTTCAGAAAGTGGGCTGTGAAACACTTAATTATTATTCCTAAACAATGTCATACTCATACGATATGAATGATCATATGATAACAATCTCATGTGACAATCAAACCTGAACATATTTTCTATCTGTGTTTGAGTTGAAAATCGTATGTGTTATCTTGGCATTAAAAACATGATAGTCTCCGATATATTGCTGACGAAATCACAACAAAATTTTCTTTTTAAGTTTCCTTAGTCTTTCGTCGATAATTCACTAGTAATTTTAAAAAAGAAATGCATTTCGTCGGGATTTCTATCGTATATTTGAAATGTCGTACTAACTAATGACATAAAAGCGTAAAGACTAAACATAAAACGATCCCTTCCAAAGCATTTTGCAATTAATTTTACATAGTGTTTCTAAGATCCATTCAAAGATGAAAATGCAGCGAATCCTAGCTTTGATCTTTCTGGTAAACGAGGAATTGTATTCTGGACATTTTACCTATAGTTTCTTTCTATTAGGTATCAAAACATGCAAATTAATTCCCATTCTGCTTTTGGTATTAATTGAACTGACGACCTGGTCAAGCAAAACCCTAGCTAGTTTGTAATGAGGAATTACCTTTGAGACGTAATCTAAACTTTAACATAAATTATCAACTCTTGCTATTCTCTTTGGTTATTTTTATGTGAGCTCTTATATCGGCCAAATAACATATGCATGGTGGGGTTACGAACAAATTCCTTTTACCACGTGGTTTTTAACTAAATTATGCACACATACAAAGACGTATATATATATATATATAAGGTAGGGAATATAATAAAGTCCTTTTACCATGAGGTTTCTTTTTCGAATTTTGACCAAAAAGAGATTCAATAAGATCCGTTATATAGTTGTGATATGTATATTATGAAGTAAAGCAAGAGTAGTGGAAGATAGGGTGCTTTCACAATAGTCGAGAGAGAAAAACATTATTTTGATTTAAGGAGTCTATTAGCATATCGAACCAAATACTAAAACATCACTTACTAATATTTTAGCAATAATCATTCAAACTCAAGATCGATAACTAACTTGCTAGCTTTTATAGTACTCACATTTGTATTTAAACTTATACTGATACAAGACATGATTTCTTTTACTTATCAAAAAATAAAATAAAGATAACAAGACATGGAATTACTGCTATCTAAAATTTGTAGCATATAGATTAATATCTTTTGGAATCGATTACCATTGAAATCACCCAGTGGACTACAAGTATTTATTTGTTCATTGTAAAACTTCAACCGAGTTTTAGTGAAAAAAAACCTTTGTTTTCACTGTATATCAAAAAAATATTATCAGTGTTGAAAAAGCGCACAACAATTTAGTGTTTAGAAAGCTTAAATCAAATTCTAGATAATATAGACGATTTTGACCCAGAAAGAAGAAGATAATATAGACAATTTAGATATGTGCACGATAAATTAATACAAGTATAGAATATATTATATATTCTATAGCACACGATACCACTGTTCATAATAATAAAATTTAAATATTTGAAACCTCATAATATATTTAAAACTAAGTCACACAAAAACTCAAAAGAAATACTATACATATCAAAACTAAAAACGAAAATGTATCATCTATGAAAAAATTAAAGAATATATCTGAGAAATCAAGAATGCTAAACATAAATATGAATTAGAGAAAACATTCATTCGATATGTATATAACCATATACTTATGAAATTAAATATAATAAAATTATATTTAGTTAGAAATTTAAATACCTACACTGAAAAACAAAATAATTTGGTTAACATTTTTTTATGACCGTTTGAACTAAGTCGTCTATACTATAACTGTCTAATGCCATTTAGAATTTACCTTCATCTCCTTACTAATGAAAATGGTTAATATTGATGCCTACAAAATAATCACTATGATGTATTGACTAAAGTCTAAACACTATTTTAGTAGTTATGGACTAGTTCTTAACATTGATTATGTTACAATTTGTTTAAGAATGTTTGGTGAGAGATTTTCACATGCAGACATATCTAATGTGGGCAAACAAGATATTGCTTGAAATAGACCAATCCGGGAGCGATATGCGGGCAACCATTTGAATTCAATCTTGGTCCCCTTACCCTCTTTTTCAAACCGATGGATAGTATTTAAAAAAAAAAAATTCATAATAATTGTTGTATAATTCATAATTACCAGAATGCAAGTTCAAAACATGCATGTAATTAACAAAATATTGTTCTAATGCCATTTTTGGGCGGCATTCTTAGTTTTGCTTCTTTTCATGATTCTTTTACTTAGTGGGAAAAAGAAGAACTAAAGTGGGTTGTTGGGATTTTTAAGGTAAACAAAGTATAATATTGTACGTAAATTCTGTATCAAAAGCTCAAAACATACCTCATTTACAAAAGATAGTATCTTTTGTGATTTTTGTACATGTTATGTAATTATTTGACTACCAAGTCTAACCTCAGTCTATTAATATTAAATTTATTAATATAATTGATATTTTTATATGCAATGCATTTTTTATAATTTTTAAGTATCTAAAACAATTAGAATTGTTAAAGGAGCAATTTTCTCAAAGAAACTAAAATACGTTTTTCACCAAAAGAACACACAAAAAGACAAATGATCAAAAGATGTTTCATTAAAGAATTAAAAAATATTTTACCTTTATTTTATAGATATATAAATATAGATAATTATTTTAATTTTTTTTTTACTATTTTCAAATAATACATTTTCAATATTTAAATTTTTGTTTTGATATTCAAAAATTCTTTTTGAAACTATTTAAAAAAAATCTTTTAAATATTTTTTTAATTCTGAACCCATCCTCCCGAATTTCACCTTTCAAATCTAAATCATACATTAATTAATCTTATGGGTATAAATATATTTTTAATTTTTTAATAAAATATTTTGATCATTTTGATCATTGTGTGTTGTATTTATGATAAAAAAAGAGTCTTAGTGTTATCATAAGGAAATTCTCTTGATAAAATGCATATGAAATAGTTTAATAATTAAAAATTCGAAAATTACAGCTAACTTTTTGATAGTGATAAAAATCCTTTTAGATGAAACTAATTGAGCTAATAATATTTTCATATTACGTAAAAAATGAGCAGATGAGCGTACTTTTACAAAGAAAAACTTTGATCTTGCTGATAAGAGCATCATTATCCGGGTCTTTTAGGAGGATTTCTTAGCTAAAAGTAATGATGGATCCCACCACTTTAGTTAAGAAATGTTTCTTAAATCTCCTAAATAAGAACTGTCTCTTGCACTGTTTCGCGGACTCCACTAATACATGACGGTCCGTAACTGGTTCATTTATTATTATTTTTTTCTAAAATAAAATAATAATATGGGTCTTTACGATAATAATGCTCTAAGAATAAAACATTCTAATTCACAAAATACTACCCGTATATCCGATAACTTTATAATGATAGTTAATTATTTTTTACCAATAAATTCTATTACCAAAGAAAATGCGGTTGATTTATCAGAACACACTAAATATCCCAAGCACCTTTCACTTAAGGGTTAACACCAATTGTTATTATATAAATAGATAAATGAATGATTTTGTGATATAAACAAAAGAGATAGAGAGATGAGACAGAAGGTTGCTTTTGCAGTATTCCGGGAATGAAATGCTGTCTCTCTCCTAGGATTGGCGTGAGCGAGTCCATTCCTCTCTTTTGTCCTTCTTGTAATTAATTGGTTTTCACTATTACAATAAAAATGATTTTTAATAATCTTTTTTTTTCATTATAACTTGATTGGAGATTAAACAAATAAGACTCTAAATAACCTTTTTAGGACCAGCCTAAGATATACATAAAAAGAGCAAGAAGATCTTTGTTAGTCACTCCTACGCACATCAATGCAAAAAGAGCCTAACGTCTATTATAACCATGGAATAAACATAATTTATTTTACAACGTTAATTTAAACCCATCTTCTGGTTAATTAATCTAGTTTATTGTTGGCAGTTTAATTAGCATGCATTATAGAATTTAAATACTTTTTCAATGAAGTTAACTTGGTTTAACAGAATAAATAGATGGTAAATTTCACATCAATTTGTGTGTGTGTGTTTAATCCACCAAAAGTTAATAACCAAATACTATTAATTATACTTCTCCTTATCAACTAATTTCAGCAGGTGGGCATATATTAACGTGTAGATTATAGTGGAAATGCAGCTTTTTATGCTCTTATTCCCTAATAATTACCAAATTTTAAAGGAGAGATGATGAGCAAAAATGGTACACTGAAGCTGGCAGTGTAACTGTAAACTAATTGAGGAGAAAGAAAAAAATAAAAGAAAGACAAAAAGTTAGAGTGAAATGCAAAAATCAAAAGCATACAAAAGCTGCTCGTTTGTCCAAAAAGAAACCCATCATAAAGTAAAAGCATTATGAGATCAAAAACCCCCTTTAATAAATAAACTAAATAAAACTTTTTAAAATAAAAAAATTCAAAAATAATTCAAGATGAGGAACAGAAAACCCAGCATGAAATAAGTATAAAGGAACCAGCTTGGTCTAAGTTCCTTTATCTGACTAAAACTCTCTTAAACCTTCTCTCTCTCTCTCTAAGTGCTTTGTCTTACTCTTCTTCAACAGTCTCCAAACACAAGAAAGGAAGCTCCTTTTCTTTCTCTTCTTTTACTCTGTTTCTTCACTTGTGGGTTATACTTATTTGGGGTGTGGTTAAAGGAGGAGGCAGAAGTTTTCAAGTTAACACCAGACAGCTTTCGATAGTGGTTGTTTTTTTCAGTTTCAAAGGTGGGGGTGGGGGTTAGGGTTTAGGTTAACAAGTTATGCGAACAGGTGGCTACACGATTCAACAGACACTCACTACAGAGGCTGCTTCTGTCTTGAAGCAATCTCTCACTCTAGCTCGGAGAAGAGGCCATGCTCAGGTTTTTAACTTCATTGTGTTTTCATTCAAAGTTTTGATTTTTTGATGTTTAAAGTTTGAATCTTTTCATGTTTACTAATGAGAAAAAGTTTTTGTTTTTTGCTTTATGGGTTCAGGTCACTCCTCTCCATGTTGCAGCTACGTTACTGTCATCAAGGACAAGTCTTTTGAGAAGGGCGTGCATCAAATCTCACCCTGGTTTTTCACCTAATTACCAGTTTGCCCCTTCTCTTCACCAAAACCAAAACCATCCTCTTCAATGCAGAGCTCTCGAGCTTTGTTTCAACGTCGCACTCAACAGGCTTCCCACTGTTCCTGCTCCCATGTTCCACGGCCAGCCTTCTCTCGCAAACGCTCTCGTCGCTGCACTCAAAAGAGCTCAAGCTCACCAGAGACGAGACTGCATCGAGCAGCAACAACAACAACAGCAAACGCAAACGCAGCCTCAAACGCAGCAGACGCAGCTTCTTGCTGTTAAAGTAGAGCTTGAACAGTTGGTTATATCCATCCTCGACGACCCGAGTGTGAGCCGGGTCATGAAAGAAGCTGGGTTCAACAGCACCGCCGTGAAAAACTGCGTCGAGGAATGCTCCGTTTCCTCGGTCTTCTACGGCGGCTCCGTCGTCGGAGTTTTCTCATCTCCAAACTCTCCCGATCAACAACAACCAAACATCAACATGAACCGGTTTCACCACTACCAAAACCCTAAAGACTTCAACTTTCTAAACCCTAATATCGGTTTATGGCAAACCCAGTTCTTAAACCACTCTCCTAACCAAAACCCACTTTTGTTTTCTTCCTCCTCCTCCCCTCATCACCATCATCAACAACAACAACGCCAAAACGATATGAAACTCGTCGTTGATGTTCTTGTGAGGAAGACGACAAAGAAGAAGAACCCTGTGATTGTTGGAGATTCCGTGGTTTTCACGGAAGGGTTCGTCTCGGAGCTTATGGGAAGGCTAGAGAGAGGAGAACTCGAGGATTTAAAGCAGTCCCATTTCGTCAAGTTTCAGTTTTCACCAATGGCCTCGAAGTTCATGAGGAGAGAAGACGTGGAGATGAACTTAAACGAGTTAAGGA
Source organism: Moricandia arvensis (assembly GCA_905132765.1). Classification (NCBI taxonomy): domain Eukaryota; kingdom Viridiplantae; phylum Streptophyta; class Magnoliopsida; order Brassicales; family Brassicaceae; genus Moricandia; species Moricandia arvensis. Next base: position 67,636 of record CAJHQP010000754.1, on the reverse strand, counting down.
AGAAAGTGGTCTCTCTCACGACCAGTGGTAAAAATGTAATTATCTTCACTGGTGACTTAACGTGGACAATAAGGGAGGTGAACAACAACAGTGAGATGTCTTCCTCTTACAGTCCTTTGGATCATTTAGTTGAAGAAATTGGAAAGTTAGTCGCTGAATACGACGACGTTGATGATCAAATCCATGGTTCTAAGAGAAGGGTTTGGGTAATGGGAACAGCTTCGTTTCAGACATACATGAGATGTCAAATGCGACAACCTTCGCTAGAAACATTGTGGGCGCTTCATCCTGTCTCTGTCCCTTCTTCTGCTAATCTTGGCTTAACCCTTCATGCGACAAGGTAAACTCTTTTTCTTACCTTTTTACCGTTAATTACTCTAAAAGTTAAAACTGTTCAGTCTTTTTTTCACGAAAGTGGTGTTGGTCAAAAAAAGGTTATGCGTAGATAGTGACACTAGCTAGTATACCTATGTTACAACAACAAAAAAGAAAAGAATCTTTATGTCGTAGTTCAAAAACAATAGTTAGATAATTTCTTTTGAAATGTTGAGTTTTTGCAGAGTTTATTTGAAACTGGTCCCTTTAGAGTCTGTCTTTGTTCTCTGACTTACTCAGATCAGTGTCTCCATGCCTGTCCATTCACATTATACAGTCTTATTTAAGTGTTTATAGCATATTTTTTCCCTTGAACCGTCATAGTATAGTAGGAGTCCACCTAAGTGTGGCTAAAGATAGGTAGATTATAATGTAAAAACTTTGTATCCGTTACTAAATTGTGGTTACTAGAAATTTCAAGAAATGGAGCTAGGTAGTAACAATTTTGAATATATGGATCCTGTAAAGAACTCATATTATCCAATGGTCACATTGCTTGTAGACAAATTAATTTCAAAACATAGTAGAGGAGAATATTCCTGCTAGACAATAAAGCTTGAAACTTTTGATTTTTTTATGTTCATGTTTTTGTTTTGTAGCAAGTATAGACGTCTTTACCCCTTTTACCACTTTGGTTGATTAGTCTCAAGTTCTCTTTTTATGTCTGATAGCTAAGAGACCCGTCCTATATTAGGGAAACATTTTGTCTTCTTGTCTACAGGGCACTTTTTTACAACAATCCAAAACCTCTTTTTTACTTTTTCTTGTTCTTGTTTTTCAGACGTTAGTGAGAATGCTACTGATCTCTCTTTTTCTTGACCGTTTTTGTTTAATTGCAGTGGACATGAGGCATGGAACATGAGCAGTGTTAATGCGACAAAGTCCTTTTCTGGTTACAATAAAGCTGAGGAAGAAGAGACAATAAGCTCTGTGCTAAGTTGTTGTCCTGAGTGTGTTTCTAGCTTTGAAAGAGAAGCAAAAGCGCTTAAAGCTAACCAAGAGAAGCTCTTGCCTTCTTGGCTCCAATCTCATGATGGTGACAACTCTCCACACAAGGTTAGAACTAATATTTGAATTTAAATGTACCATTATATGAATCAAAGAGCTAAACTCTTGGTTCTGGTGCTGTGTAGGAAGAGTTAATGGGACTGAGAAGGAAATGGAACAGGGTTTGTGAACATATACATAATCAGACAAGACACTCTGGTCTGATGGGGTCAAGATCTGTATCTTTGATCGATTCCTTGGGGTTAAAGCCGAATCAGCGAGCCACAAACTCGATTGCCAAGTTCAGACGTCAGACTTCTTGCGCTATAGAGTTTGATTTGGGTGGAAACGAATATGAGAAGGGTGAATCAATCAATGAAGCTGAAGATGATGATAATGAGAACGTGAAGACCACTCTTGACTTGGGGAGTTCTCTGTTTCGATCAGATTCTGTCACAGAGACGAGAAAGAAGATCAGTGCTTTGGTTAAAGCTTTGGAGGAGAGTGTTCCATGGCAAACTGTGACAATGCGTTTGATTGCTGAGAGTTTAATGGATTCCGTGTTGAACAAGAAAGACAGTTGGGTTATGATAGAGGGCAACGACACAGCGGCAAAGAGGTGCATAGCTCGCACTGTAGCTGAATCTGTTTTCGGATCTTTAGAGTCTCTTATTCATATTGACCTGAAGAAGAAAGACTGTGACTTGAAGGCAAGGGCTCTGGAGAATGGCGAGAAGGTTGTGTTCTTGATCGAAGACATTGACTTGGCAGATTCACGTTTCTTGAAGCTTCTTGCTGATCGGTTTGAAGGGAACCAGAGGAACAAAACCGGTATTGACCGCCAAGCCATCTTTATCTTGACAAAGGAGGACAATGCGAGAAACAGAGATTCTGTTTTGCAAATTAGCTTGGAGGTCACCGCACAGAGTCCTGGGAGAAAGAGAAAACCGGTTTCCGATTTACCGGTTAAGGATGGTAAGAGTTTCAGAGCAGGATGGATCAAGAAGGAAGCTTTCTCGAGGCAGTCGAGTTTCAACAGCTCTTATCTCGACCTGAACTTAAAAGCTGAAGAAAACGAAGAAGGAGAGATCAGTCCTATCTCAAGCGACTTAACCGGAGAAGAAGAGACAGAGATCTCATCCAGCACTTTTCTAAACATGATTCAGAACCGGTTTGTTCTTAACCGGTCGTATCAAACCGGGAGCGAAAAGGCAATGATAATGGCAGCTTTCAGGGAGGTTTTTTCAGAAGAAGATGGTGGTGGAGTTAGGTTTAGCGTGGAGGAGAAGTTAGTGGAGGAGATTAGCGGTAGCGGTTACGTTCAGAGCGGTGCGTTTGAGAGTTGGTTAAAGGAGGTTTTCAAAACGGGGTTACTAACGGTTAAAAAAGGCGGGGAAAAGGATACAGGTGTAATTAGGATGGTGTTTGGGGGTATAGTTGACAACAACAACAACAACAAAGAATATGGTGGTGGGGTTGGTGGGTACATGGGTACAAGTCTTCCGAACAAAGTCCAAGTTTCCAAGTTCGAGTAGATCTTTCGGTTTAAATTGCGTTTGTTTATTTTTCCTTTCAATGTAAAATTTCCATTACTAATGTGGGGGTTTGACTGGAGTAACTCGTTTTCTTTTTTCCGTCGAATGTAATATAAATGCGTTCTCTTTTAAATTGGCAATCAGTTCAAATGTAACTGAGCGATAAAACAACGCTAGACTAGTAATAGATGTGAATTAAAAAAAACACTAAAGTACAGAGGGATTGCTGCTTCATTTACTATGGTGGATGTTGCAATCAAACTTCTTTCTTGTATGATACATGGTCATCAGGATTTGATGGATATGCGAGGCTGCATGGATTTGGGTATTCACAAACACTCATTGGTTGATGATGTAACTAATTGTGAATAGGATTGAGGATGCAATACAGACTCATCAGGAGCGTGGCAACTCTTGGGAATAAGATACTATGCAGTGGAAACAAAAATGATCAACTATATAAGCTGGTTTTCAATATAAAACCCAATACGAGCAATGTTTTGAGAATCGAATCGGATACCGATCTGGTATAGCTACTGATTGAATGGTTTAAACCGATACAGCTTGTGGAACCAAAATTTTCATTTTTAATAATTAAATATATAGTGGAACCAAAATTTTCATTTTTAATAATTAAATATATATAATCATATATTTACAGTATATAGACTTAACATATAAACATTTTATGTTCTTTTTTTATTAATTAGAAAAAACAAAAAAAAATATAAATTTAACTATATATACAATAAATGAGTAAATACTATATAGATTAAATTGATAAATAAATTACCGTATTTATTTATACATATAAATAAAATTTCAAATTTTATAAATACGAAAAAAAAAAGTAGTATATAAAAACTAAAAGATATTTTTTTACATTCTGTTTTAAAAATAAAATTAAATATAAAACTAATTAAGTATTGATTATGAAATATTCAATTGTAATAACAATTAAGAACATATTAATTACATGTTGATTTTTTAGAATAAAATTTTGAAATTGACACGGATCACCGGTTTTACCGATTTTTGGAATCTGATTTGAAACAGAAATGAACAGTTTTTTAATCGGTAACAGTTGGACCGGTTCGATCCAATTTTCAAAAAGGGCACTATTTAAACCGATCATGGACAAAAGACAATATCAAAAAGGGCACTGTGAAGTGAAAAGCCCAATAGGCTTCAAACCGCTATTAGTCGCGCGACTTGCAATCCGCCAAACGCGAGTGCGATTACGAACTTCAAATCACTTTTTAAAATAGAAAGTTGTAACGATTCATCGATTTATCTGTCTAACGAACAGTGTCGAAGAATAACAACGAAGAAAGAATGAGTCCTGCAACAGTAACTGGGAACTGGAAGATCACTATCCTCTACTTAACCCTAATCATATTTCTTCTCTACTCCATCGAAACCCTAATCTCGCACAAACTACACATCAACCACAGCCAAATCCGCCTCAAAAGGTCTCCGAATCTCCCTCTACGGTTCCGCGACGACGGCACCTTCAAAATCCTCCAGGTCCGTTACGTTATTCCCTTTTGATTTGGTTTTGAATGATCGACGATTGCTGGATTATTCTGATGGCTACAGGTTGCGGATATGCATTTCGGAATGGGGAGTATTACTCGATGCAGAGATGTGACGGATGCAGAATACGGTTACTGTTCTGATCTCAATACCACTCGGTTCCTTCGGAGGATGATTGAAGCTGAGAGACCCGATCTCATCGCATTTACTGGTAAATTTTGTGTAAATCCATGAGTACTTGGTATGGCTCTGTTAAAGGGCGAGGGGAGAAGTACTTTTGTTGATTTGAGCTGTACATTTTTAGAATCTCCAAAATGTAGTATGAAGGAGGTATACAAATGTGAAAACTGTTGCACAGAACTTTGTTTATATCCTCAATGTTTGGCTGTAAGATTTAGTGATGATGAAACTTGAATAAGCAAATCCTCAATTAGTTAGGCTGTAAGATCTATTGATGATGAAACTTGAATGAGCAAACACATGTGATCCAAAGTTTGTTAGGCTGTAAGATTTAGTGATGATGAAACTTGAATAAGCAAACACATTTGATTCTCAATTAGTTAGGATTTTAGATTGATTGATGATGAAACTTGAATGAGCAAACACATGTGATCCACAATTAGCTTGGCTGGAAGATTTAGTTATGATGAAACTTGAATGTGCAAACACATTTGATCCACAATTAGTTTCCAGTTAGTTATAATATCTATTTGGTCGATCTGACAGTTTTAAAGGAAAGATTAGAGCCGATTCACTAAGTTTTGTTTGATTTTCTCCTGTTGTTGTTGATCGTTAGGGGATAATATATTTGGATCAAGCACTACTGATGCAGCGGAATCTCTTCTTCAAGCCATTGGTCCAGCCATTGAATATGGAATCCCATGGGCTGCCATTTTAGGAAATCATGACCAGGAATCCACTATGAACCGTGCAGAGCTGATGACTTTCCTCTCGCTTATGGATTTTTCTGTCTCTCAGATCAATCCACCACTCGAAGATGACTCGGAAAGGGGCGCATTGAGATTAATTGATGGCTTTGGGAATTACCACCTCAGAGTACACGGTGCACCTGGTTCGGTGCTGACAAATAGCACCATCCTTGACCTCTTCTTTCTTGACAGTGGAGATAGAGAAACCGTCCAAGGTAAACGAACATATGGATGGATCAAGGATTCTCAACTTAGTTGGCTTCAAGATACTTCTAAACAGGTAAAGAGACTAGCCATTTCCTATTACATTTGGTGAAATATTCACATATTCAGGTCTTTTAACATAATCACACATTGGTCAAGCAAGATTCATCAACCTCTAAGAATACTCTCTGACTAAACAGGGCCTTAACCAGAACATAGGAAACGTTCCCAGTAATCCTGACCCAGCGCTAGCCTTCTTCCACATTCCAATCCCGGAAGTCCGTGATCTGTGGTACACACCCTTTATTGGCCAGTTTCAGGAGGGTGTGGCATGCTCCATCGTGCAATCAGGAGTCTTAGATACCTTTTTGTCCATGGGAAATGTAAAAGCCGCGTTTATAGGACACGACCATGTCAATGATTTCTGCGGAAATCTAAAAGGGGTATGGTTTTGTTACGGTGGAGGATTTGGATACCATGCATATGGAAGACGAAATTGGCACAGAAGAGGGAGACTCATAGAGGCTAAGCTCGGAAAAGGAAGAGACACATGGGCTGGAATTCAACGTATCAAGACGTGGAAACGTCTAGACGATGGAGACTTGAGCAAGATAGACGAACAAGTTCTATGGGAAGCTTCCTACTCGTTTCTGAAGTGACCAAGGGACAAGACATATAAGGTATATTAATTTCGTTCTTTCATGATTGCCCATCTTTTTGATGTTTTGTGTAAGAAATTTCTGAGTCTCTGCTGCTTTTCGGCTTCGGGTCTATACCTAACGTCATGCATTGCACTTGATACATATGTGTCTGTTGGTCGTTAAAACGTTTTTCAGATGGTCACAAAGTGAGATCCTATTGAGTATTGACATCATCGTTCGTTAGGACCACTCGTGCTGAAACATATGTGAACTGAAACACCGAATTTCGTTTTAAGATTCAATGCCTCTTTCGTTGTTGTTTCAGTGTGATCTCTTTGACTATTATAATCATCTCGTTAATGATAAATACAATTTTTTTTTTAATTGTTTATTAGCATCACATGGTTCAATTTGTTGGATATTTTTGTTAACACATATTTTGATTGTCAAATCATTTATTTTTGCTATGCTTGTTTCACTATTTTGTCATTTTTGCTACATTGTCTTAAGATAGTTTTATGTTTCTGTCTTCTCCTCTCATTTTCCCTTTGGTCATGATTTTGTAATATTAAAATATTTTAGTATTATTAAGGTGGAATATTTCTTTAGTGCTCACACTGTAGATAATGACAAACAGGTACAGAATAGTTAAAGACGGATGAATAAGACCTCGTGTCGAATAAGTATCAACTTACTCCTTTTATGCTAGTCTTTACTTGTGGAGTATTATTTTAATACTATGCTAGTCTTTTTTTTTTAATACTATACTATGCTAGTCTTTACTTGTGGTTTTTATTTTAGTTAGACAATAACTTTTATTTTCTTATTGACCAATTACTGTTTACTACTAATAATTGACATTGTCAACCCTTCTTTTGTTTCAGTAAGGATACAACGCTGGTGTGTATATTAACTGGAAACCTACATTGCTGTTGTTGTCTCCCGAGACTTTGGTCTGTCTCAATCTAGTTCTCTCACTGGCCTTTTCTATATAAAGCCCACAGGTCGAGAGAGACAAGAGGCACCACATAAACGATCAGACAGTTGATTAGAGAGAACTCTGTCGGAAAATGGATAACATCGACCAAGAATTCAACAATTACTGGGAATCCAACTCCTTCCTCCAAAACGAAGATTTCGAATATGACAGGTTCTTTCTTCTTTTTCATTTTTGTCTCTCCTCTCTCTCTTCTTTGCCCACTTTCCCGGAAACACTTGAGCTTCTGATATTCGTCTTTTCTTTCTCTAAAGCTGGCCTTTGGAGGAAGCGGTTTCTGGGTCGTATGATTCTAGTTCACCCGATGGGGCGGCTTCGTCTCCAGCTTCTAAGAATATTGTGTCTGAAAGAAACAGAAGACAGAAGCTTAACCAGAGACTCTTCGCTCTTCGTTCAGTTGTCCCCAATATCACTAAGGTTTGTTTTACAAAGCGTTCCCATATAAACTCGTCTTCTAGTTCCAAAGATCCAAGCTTATTATGGATTCTGTTTTTTTTTTTGTTTTCTTTGGTAGATGGATAAAGCATCAATAATCAAAGATGCTATTAGTTACATACAAGGGTTGCAATATGAAGAGTCAAAGCTCGAAGCTGAGATCAGAGAAATTGAATCTACACCAAAGAGTAGCCTGAGTTTCAGTAAAGATTTTGATCGTGATTTGCTGGTTCCTGTCACATCCAAGAAGATGAAGCAGCTTGATTCTGGTTCTTCCCGTTCTCTCATCGAAGTTCTCGAAGTAAGTCTTTCTGGTTCCCACCTTGAATCATACATTTAAGAAAGATTTTTCACTAAAATTGTGGTCTTTTGGGTGAATGAAGTTGAAGGTAACATACATGGGAGAGAGGACAGTGGTGGTGAATGTAACATGTAATAAGAGGACAGACACAATGGTGAAACTGTGTGAAGTCTTTGAGTCATTGAATCTCAAAATCCTCACTTCCAATCTCAACTCTTTCTCTGGCATGATCTTCAACACTCTCTTTATTGAGGTCAGCATCTCTCTCTCTCCATTTTGTAAGTAATTACTATCAAGTAGTAATAATTAAAATTAGTCAAGAAGTGGACACTAAACTTTTCATGGAAGCATTCATATAGTATATATATATATATATATTATTGATTTAGTTAACTTTTCTTAAAGTCTAATGCTAATTATATAAAGCGCACGATACTATCTTCTCTTTGAAAATCAACCGAAGTGAAATAGTTTTTTTTTGTTAGATTAAATCCGTAATTTGGCTAAACTGTGAGTCAATTTTTATACTAGATTTTGCAATCTCGTCTTGATTTGTTTTTGAAGGATTTTCTGTGGTTCTCTGCTCGTGCCAAATTAATTAACACTAAATGTCTTATCGGTGACGCTGGCAATGAGCCATTGTGTTATTACTTTATTTGTTTATCATAAAAATAATATATAAATACCTTTCTCAAAATGCAAGGTTACTTGATTTGAATCATATGATATTTGGTTTAGACGACATGGACCTTTCTGGTTGATTTAAAGCAAGATCTTATCAGAGTAAACTAATCATTAAATTAAGAGAATATATTCAGCTTCGTCTAAATTTTGGGTTTGCTCGTCTGGTATTTGTCAATATATTTTTCTTTTGTTGGCTACGTAACTGCGGCCTATTGTGTAATTTGGGTCATCCAGTAAATTGCATGATATTGAATTATTTCTGAAAAAGGATTTATTTTTTTCAAATGCTAAAAACACAGCCCCAACAAATGTTTGGTCGATGCTGGAAGCTCCTGATAAGGAAGTTAGGAACTCATTTGAAAAAAATATTTATAGATTACTAAAAAAGTAAGTAGTTAATGTTTTTTTTTTTAAGTTTATAGCTTATTGGTTTACTCTATCTATGGTAACCATAATTCCGATTTCTAACGTAAATCGGTAATTTCCATATGGGGGGATTCCAGCCACGACCAAACATTTATTGGGTTTAGTTTTAGTATTTTAAAATTTTAATATTTGGTCCCACATTTATTGAAAGTTTGGTCCATTTGGCTATTAAAACAGAAAATAATATTATCTCTGCGGTAAGCAGAATCTGATTGCTTTGTCATGAATATTTCTCAACCGTTCGAATTAAATAACAGTGAGATATAAATGATAAAATATTAGCTAATTCTGTCAGAGATGCATCATATATTGTATTTTCTGGAGTTGATAAAGGATTATAGCTGATTCTATCAAATGGCTCAAGATAAATAAAGAATTAAAGAGTCAATAAATGATTGGATCTTAAAGATAAGATTATGATCACGATTGCTGATATAATAGTAGCATTTGGCATCTCCGTCTTCTTTAGCTCATGTCTTCTTTTGAGTTTTCTATTTGCAAGGTCGTCTGACAATATAATTAAGTTTTTTTCTATTATTTTTTTTTTGTGATAAGAAAACATAATTGAGTACACAGCCCTCAGGTCTTTAAGGGCGTTTATTAATCTTTTTTTTTTGGGTTTGATTTGAACAGGCGGATGAAGAAGAACAAGAAGTGGTGAGGTTAAAAATAGAAACAGGAATAGGAGCTTATAATGAAAATCAAAGCCCCACTTTGAGCATCGACTCTCTTTATTAATCATTTTTTGTGTTTGTTTTGGCTTTTTTTCTCTTTACAAATAAATAATATGCTATCTCTTTCCACTTTCGTTTTCTTTGTCCATCACGAAGACTTCTTTTGCGTTTATATAGTGTGTCTATAATAATAATAATCTTTCTTTTTTGGGTGGGGAATGATATAATTTGCTTCTTAGTATTTTTTATCAAGACAGATGGCAGTTTTAAAAGAGAGTAGACCAATAATTGGTGTACTCTTTTGTCAACATAAAAATTGATATCATGTCTTGTTATTGAAGCCAAGATAACAAGCTATTTAACAGAAATGTGGTAATCATTTAGGTGCTATGTTTTGGTGAAGATAAGTTTTTTTTTTTGATTAACCAAAGATGTCAGGTGGATCGAACTTCAACTGACTAATTTTTACCGGTGACAAGTAAATCTAGTTAATTTATGTGAAAATTAAAGATTAACCACATGAGAAATTAGTAATTTTGCATTGGAAGAGAAACAATCCTTACCCGGGACTAGCAGAGTGATTCTCTCATCCAGACCACTACAATGTGGTTAGGAGATAAGTTTCAACAGGAGTTTTGTTGGACAAGTACACTAAATACCAATCTTTTAGTAAAACAAAGGTAGATCGACAACATTGAAAAAATGCAGAACCAGTGAAAAAAAGCCAAACAAAACAGTTGAAACGAAAAATATTTGGTATATTTAACGCTCAAGAGTAATTATGGTCGCAACAAAATACGGACACTAGAGTTACATAAACATGTATATACATAACACAAAGGAAACATGAGCTTCGTACTTGGTCTGAAAGGCCAGCTGTTTACCAGTCTTTGAGCAGTTCTCCGGCAACATCACGGTAGCTAACTTTCTTTTTCTTCACAGGTGGATGAACTTCATCTGCCTCTGCGTTCACACAAGTATTGTCAGTCTCGGCGCCAAGTTTTCTTTTCTCTGAAGACTCACTCTCACCACAAACATTAGCCTTACTAGCTTCGCCTGTGATTCTGCTTGATGATGTCTCTGTGTTTTTAAAACTGAGGCTTGGGATCATGTCCATCAACATAGCTTGTACTGGATCCTCATGGTTTTGTATCTTCTCATTGGTCTTTGCATTTCTAGAATCTTGTGAGACCTCTTCAACTGCTACTGTGTTGTCTCTCTCCATTGATTCTGTTTGCTTTGCTATGTTAGGCTCTTGGGTTTCTTCCTTGTTTCCCTCCTCCGCAGAATCATTTTTCTTGTCATTAAAATCATCGTTTTCCTCAGATTCATCTCCTCCTATCTTCAAAGGCTTCTTGCCTCTTCGTGATCTCTGTACTCTTTGGGGTTGTCCCCCACGAGACTTTCCTCTCTTTGCAGATCTTCCTCTCCTAGAGTTTCTTTGAGCATCACCCAGAGAATCAGTCTCTTCTGCTATATCACTGAGTCTTGTTGAAGCCTTTTCTTCCGAAGCATCACTTTCACTTCCGCCAATCTTAGAAGGCTGCTTGCCTCTGCGTCTCTGCACTCGTTTCACTGTGTTTGTAGAAGACCTTCCCCTTTTATTACCAGCTCGAGTACTTGACCGTCCTCTTGAACTCGTAACTGCCATTTTTGAGGAAGCTGGCTCTTCGGTTTGAGCACTACCACCGGAAGCTACTTCCGTTGTATCATGTTCGGATTTACTGAGACAAACAGAGATCAAACTATTGGAAATCGTACTTTATTTGTAGATAAGAACACATCAAAAACATGTTGACTCACTCTGATTCTTCAGTTTCAGACTCTTCCATATGCTTAGGCCTCAGAGTGTACACGTCCTCGCTTAGTTTTTGCTCTCTTTGCAAGCTGTCCTCTAACCAGTTTGAGCTAACAACATGTAGCCTTCTCTTCAGCAGAAGACGTTTCTCCTTTTCGCTTAAACTATTGAAGAGAGACCAGACAACAGTCTTAATTATCATTATAAGGTGGTGCCAAACTAGATATAGCAGAAACACAGAAAATTTGGAATACCTTTCTGAAACTGAAGTAAAATCCAAAGAGTCTTCAGCTATAGCAAGGACTACAAGGTGTGACGCGTGAGCAAGATTATTGCTAACTTTACCACCGCCCATTAAGACTTCAAGCGCTAATCTCTTGGCCATGACTCCCAACAGGGCTTCCTCTTCAGTGCTCCTTCAAGTAAAAAACGACAAATTGAGGATGATGAATATTGCTTTAGGTAACTGACATGTTTAAACAACTTGAGAATAAACTACAAGAGAGGCCTTACAATGTTTCACTATAGGGGTGAAAGTAAATGCAGCAACCGATGAAGCAGGACCATCTTTTCTCCGGACATAACTTTTTCTTGTAGTATTCAATGGATTTTGAATCTTCGGATTGCTTGGCATTGCTCAAGACCTGAAAAAGAGCAAATGGGATTGCAAGAAATGGTTTTAGTAAGTAATACCATATTTCCAATTATGGATAACTGAACATACATACCTGTTTGAGACCTTCAAGGTCTAAATCAAAGAAATAAGAATCCGAAAATTCATCAATTTCATCCTGTAACTTTGTCCTTGAGGCATCAGTGAGGTGGAGAAAGTACCTTCAAAAGTGACATCAAGCGCTTTTTCGTAAGACAGAGATATTAAAGCAGATATGATTAAGAAAATGTTGGTAGGATTCACTTTGGCTGCAAAGGAAGCAGATTATTTCGTGAACAACAATCTAAGATCCATGAAAAGTGGATGACATCTCTTTGACGTTTTGCTGCCTGATACTTTAGTCCTGAAATAGTATCTCACTGTTATCCACTTTGATTGAATGTAATCATGTCTACAAAAGGGTTGCGTAAGAAATCAATATGTAAGAGTATGAAAGTGACATACCACTGCTTTCCGCTGCGATGCAATGAGTCACTGAATTGTTTAAGTTCATCGAAAACTTCCCTCCATTCTCAACCACCATTTTGTGGAACGTATCAAGAGAATGTGACCGAGGCAGGTTAACACAATCTGTTAGATTCGTCAAAGAAAATAAAGAAAAAGCGAATAGACTAGAGGAAGACAGCTGAAAATAATCAGTATATAAAACATGTCAAAGGATACAAAATATCATATTTGAGAAGATTGAGGTCTTGCCCTTGATATCCGATACATCAGTTTGAATAAACTGAGAAGGGACAAGAGAGACATTCTTTTTCTCTCCTCTCTTGGAGGATCTGGTGACTTTGGGATTGTCCTGAGTGCTTTCGGATTCCTTCTGTTTCTGTGTAGTGCCATTACTCGAGTTCACCAATTCCACAAAAGCTGCAAACTCAACATCATGTGTGATGAAGCAAATTGGTTGTTTCAATTTAATGAAAATGGGAACTTAAAAACAGTTTCTATGGTTTTTCTACTCACCTTGCACATCGAGACATTCATGCCAAGGTTTGTCGTATCTTACTTTATCAATACGAGGAAACCTCAGGCTGTAAGGTGCGACAAACACCTGAGAAGAAGCAGAATGTTACATGGAATAGAACATACACATCATAATCGACATATTAACATCGTCACTTCTTAAGCACATACCTCAGACCTTATTGTCCTGATGTCACTAGTGATAGAGAGTATGATTGATCTGCAACAAACAGGAAAAACACTCAACAACTGACTAAACAAGGTTTTTCTGCTTCAGTCCAAAAAAATTGGCTAAATGTGAGAGAAAACTAACTTTTCCGGGCTTTCGATCCAAACATCCGGTCTCTCTTTTGAGTGATTTGTGACCTGGTAAAAGCTTGGTGGGGCCTTCTTTGGATGTTCATTTTTTCTGCAACACAATGTGCTAACTATTATAGAAAGTGGCAGTCTTCACAGTCGTGATGTATGCCAATAACTGTGACCATATCTTATAGTTTTAGATGAGATGAGAAAGCTAGTAAACGATTCAGTCTCTCACCTGAAATAAGGCTTCAGTTTGCTTACAACAGTGTTAAGCTCTTCATCAGAAAGTCCTGTGCCAACTCTACAAAACGACATAAATCTGCAAAAAGAGAATATCTTACTAATTATGTTGTCTTGGCAAACAACTAAAAGTTTTGATAACTAGAACAGGTCTAAAGGTTTTATTAGTTTCTAATTCTAATTAATAATCTTTCATCTTCTGTGAGAAAATATAAAACCATATAATATTCTTACCGCCTGGGATACACATCTGCCTCTGCCCGGTCAGCCAATGCAACGAGAAACTGTGCTACCTCTCCTCCATGACGGCCAGAGCCATAGTATCCTCCTGTTAATGATGTGACAAATCTTCCTTAAGATCCAATGGGAAAAGGACACCACTTTTACACAAGGAAACGTAACAAACATATCGAGTGCACACCTATTATAAGAACATCTAGATCAGAACCAGCCCGGACATATTCAGGCTTCAACTTCAACCACTTGCCACTACGATCTCCAGGTTCCCATTTCGATCCCAGGTCTTTAAGCACAACTCCTTCATCCCTGAGACCAAGTAAGTAAACTAGAACACACATATGTGAAGAAACCCATATTAAAAGTCACTATACTAGAGGGCAGATTCACATTAGGCCAAGAAGGCCATCCAAAAGCTTTGCACGAATCATGAATACTAGAGAGAGAAACACTAGCTGGTTTTGAATAACTAAAACAAACCTATTTTCAACTGTTTCTTTGAAAAACCGCTCAACATCAGCTGCAGAATTAACCACAATAGACCAACTTGGTTCCCCTGCAAACAAGCATAGGTTCACGTATCCAGATGTCAATGCGTAACGGAGGTGTCCGACGAAATTATATACTTGTATGAACAATTTACAGAAACTAAAAATGGTGCAAGAGTCTAAAAAATAGCACATAAAGAATCGATCTTCAACTTCTCTTCATTTTAACTCTGTCACACTTGACTCATCTAGAGAAGTTAACTCCATAAAATGGAAACTTAGTAGTAGGCCTGGGCATATTTCCCGGATCCGAAGATCCGAACCGGTACCGATCCGAAAAATCGGGTTTCGGGTCGGATCCGGATATGATGAAATATCCGATCGGATATGCTTTCATTTATGTTTCGGGTACCGGGTCGGATCGGGTATTACCCGAGATCCGAACAAGTATCCGAAAGTATCCGACTCTTATGTCATTAAGACATTAAACATAGGTTCACATTTTTTCCTCTTGTCAATGTTTGAAGTTCTTGTGATTGTGATACTAAGAGAAAGTAGGTGACATTCTTTTAGCAATATGGAAGAGTGGATGACATTAAAGACTAGATGTTGTTGAGCTTCTTTTTATACATTTTCTTATAGATTTATTTCAAACTCTTAACTCTTTTTTAAGTTTCATAGCTTTTTAGAATGATACATTATTGATGTATCATTCATAGCTTTTTTAGATGTTGTTGAGTTTCTAATGATGTTTAAGACTTGTTTTCTTTGGTTTCAGAATTTTTTTATTTGTGTCGTACTCTAAATGATTCGGGTAAATCGGATTAGAAACAAGTATTTTCAGTTAAGATCGGGTAAAATTAAAACAATCCGAACCGGAACCGATTGTTTTTCGGTTATTTCGGATATACCCGAAAATACCCGGATCCGCTAGGTACCGAACCGAATCCGATCCGAAATTTAGAAATACCCGATCGGATCCCATTTTGCTATATCCAAAATATCTGATATCCGAAATATCCGACCCGAACCCGATCCGGTTATCCGAATGCCCAGGCCTACTTAGTAGATCTTACCTGAAGCACGACGAACATTGAGACCACCTTCGGGAACTAAAACTTCAAGCCGGCCTTTTAAAGGCTTAACCACTTTCCTCAGGAGTTCGTGCCGTTCTTTTAAACTCTGGTGGATGACACTAGTATCGCCAACATAAAGAACATCAAAGGCAACATCTAGTACATGGTCAAGGAAGAGAATATCTATAAAATGATTCTGTCATGAGATCATGGAGTGTAGGCATTCTTAACTTCTCCTTGTAAGGATACAACATAACTGCATTAACAATTAAAAGAGCATTTAGAGTTTGTAAGGATCTTCAAGAAGTTGCAACATAAAAGCAGACAAGTGGAACTTCACATATGTACCTACCTGTCTATGGCTGTCGAGACCCTCCCTTGCTGCTTTGGCTGAGAAAAACAAGACAGGAAGGATCAAATACACCACAAGCAAGGCAATAATAATTCAAAATAAGGATATTGAGTAGATGCCAAACCTATTTCCTGATTCGAACCAAACTCAGCAAACCGATTAAGAGATGTATCCCAGACCAACATTTCACCATCAAGGATACACCTGAATGGCAATAAAAATAAATGAATGATCGTATATGTAAAATATTCTAAACTTGTAAAACCTTTCAGAAATTAACTAAAGAGCAACTGGATTCTTACTTATCAGCCATTATATTTTGTACGATAAGATCCGACATGGCGTGTGCATATTCAGAATGGTCAAGGAAGTTCCTGCAGCAAAAATAACAACAATAAAATGCAAGATTTGATGACAAAACTGCTTTCCGGACGCCATGTCATAAAATAGGCATGAACCTTGGCCATACGCAAACACAAATTTTTTTCCAAAAGAGATGTGACTCTCACCTAGAGAAGTAATGTATCTCAGTCCCATTTTTGTGTATCTGTATGCGATCCCCATCAAATTTGCACTCAGCAACTACATCTTTTCCATGGAGCTATGTAGAGGAGAAAGATGCAAAAACACCCATAGAATGACATTAGCAAAAAGAAGAAAATTTTGCACAGGGAAATGGAGTAAGCTGACAATAGAGTTCATGGAGTTTACCTTCTTCCAAGCAGCATTTACGTCACTGATACGCATAGCTAACTGGGGTCGTACAGCTTTTCCAACTTCTATATCCTAAAGAGTAGCAAATAACGAAGGCAACACTTGAGAGAAAGCAGTTTTAGCACACACACAAAAAAAGGCAGTCAGATATATAAATAAATACATATACTTTGACTCACTCACAGAGTGAAAGCAGAGAACATGGAAATAAACAGTCCCCTAGGGATCACAACAATCATAATCTGAAATGCTATTGTAAAAAGATGGATTTCCACGCTCAACTATTAGGTCTATTAGTTTTAAAAAATATCTATAGTGCAACTATATCTCATTCTGATGTACAGTTGTCTGTAAGTTATCATCCAAGTGATTCTCGTAACAAAAACCTGGCGCTTGTGACGTTGGTGCCGATCCCTCAGCTTTTCACAGACTAGTTTCAAGTCACATGTCACATTAAACAAGTCCTCAGCATCTGGATGGAACTCTTGAAAAATGCTCTTCTCGCTCATTCCCAATTTCAAATCTGCAACACATTTGATCTCAGCACAAGACATAAAGCAAAGTATGCAAACTAACAAAAAAAAGTGTGAAGAAGTCCCAACCTTTAAGAATGATCCTAATCACCCACTTCATCTCCTGTGCATTCGTCTTCTGAATCAGAGTGGAAAGAACCGAAGTCTTCTCCGCTCTGGCATAACATAAACAGAATCAAATATGTAAAACTATCTTCAGACCAAACAAAACAAGACAAGAGTAGAGACAAACACCTGTTCTCACTCGAAGCTAAACGATCAAGCAAATCATTCAACTCCTTAATACTCAACCCACCAGACGCCATCCCTTGCCTACGTTGCAATACCTATTCAAAGACTCAACCTTTAAACCCTAAACCCAAAACCTTTAAACATCTCAAACAAAAACCCTAACCTCAGCAGCAATCAGAGAAAAGTTTCCGGCGTAGGCTCCAGCCTTAGCCGTTCCTCCTTTACGCCAATTGAGAAGACGAACCGCGTCAGGAGCATCGCGAGAGATACCTAAAGCGTCGATGAGACACGTGGCGAGCACGGACTCCTTGAGACCGTAGCTACCTCGTTCTCGGTCAAGGGACGGGATGATGAGACGGACGGCGACGAAGTAATCGGAGGGTTTGCAGTAGGTGTCGAGGAACTTGCGGAACTTGGAGCGTTTCTGAGAAGAGGTTTTGCTCTTCTGAATCCAGTTGAAGAGAGATACTAACACGCTGAATTTGATCTCCTCCGTCATCTTCTTTTGACGGAGTTAGTGGTTCCTTTTGGTCGGAATGGGTTTGGTTTATTGTCGGAGAGACAGTAAGCAGCGTCGCGAATGGCTTGTCGGAGAAGAAAGTCGTGTTTGAAAAGGTCGCACGGCCGGAAAGGAACGAACTTTTTAGTTTAACCGATCGAGACAGCGATTGTTCTCTCTCTCCCAGTGATGTAGTTACTTTTATTTGGGAATCATAACATTTGCCCTGAAATTTAATTAATTGATCAATTTAGCCCAATTTGTAAATCATAACATTTCAAACCTTTGATAATGAATGTGTATGTTTCAGAATGCATGACTATTTCAAACTGTTGGATCCAATTTGAAATACAACTTGCCCAGATATGCATATAAACATAAAAGTATGTCCATATTAATGAGAGTAGACTTTATATTACTATGGTTAAGAATTTCAAATATGCATATGAACATAAAGTTTTATGTTTTGTTATATACAAAATGAGTTTATAAATAACAATTTAATCTATATTTTTATTTGTGAAGTGATTTTTCGTCTTGTCTCATGCAAAATCAAAGATAAAAAAAGGCACATCATATTTAAAATAACCTTCATAGTACTTCTAATATTCTTTATACTAGTTTGCTAACAAAATCAGTTTTCCTCACAATGATTACCAAACTATTACTCAATGATCACAAAATTTCTATCAAATCTCAATTTAATATATACTATTATTTGTAAAGTGATTTTTCGTCATACTCCAAACTAAAGATAAAAGAAGCCACATCATATTTAAATTAGCTTTCATAGTACTTCTAACACTCATTGCAATAGTCCGCTAACAAAATCATTTTCCCTCACAATTGATTACCAAACTATTACTAATCACAAAATTTCTATTAAATGCATACAACTTACTTCGTATTATTCAAAGTTTTTGATTTTTGTCTAAGTAAGGATCAGCCCAATTGATTACCAAACTATTACTAATCACAAAATTTCTATTAAATGCATACAACTTACTTCGAATTATTCAAAGTTTTTGATTTTTGTCTAAGTAAGGATCAGCCCAATTGATTATGCTGCCAAATTGTAGTTTTATTTAGGTTTCAATCTTGATTCCACGGAAAAATCAGATTTCAAATACCATTATGATACAAACTAAAAAATATGTTTCTACTAAGGATTAAACAAATGAATGAGTTAGCAAAGTTACCTATGAAAGTGTGATTCACCACAATGCTATGAGCATTACATCAATTCTACCTCATCCATGATTTTTTTCTAAATAAGTTGTGATCTATAAAAATCCCTTGTCAATCCGATCATTTAGAAAGTGTTGTAGGCTTGAGGAGAGAGTGAGGACATCAAATCCTTCAACACACCAATTTTCAATTATCAAACCAAAAGCTCATTAATATTGACCAATTATTGCTCGAGTCCTCTGTTGTTCAAAAAAAAATGTTGTCTGCTTCTCCATAAAACATTTCTCCACTCATAAATTCTCTTGCGGCAAGCCTTTTAAGAAATTTATTGTTTGTAAAAGTTTTTCTTCCACGTCCTTGAAAACTATTTCCTTCAACTTATGTATAATTTTTTTTTCTTAGAGTCGAGAAATCTTCTTGTTCTTTCATCATTTCATCCAAACTGTTTTCTGTAACTTCATTTCTTCTTTCCTACAAAACAAGTGTGGATATTGTTGCATTCTCGCTATGAAAGTGCAGTAGCAAAAACTTAATGAAAAATTATCTTCTTTTTCTTCCCTTCACAAACATTTTCTTGAAAATTTATGGATTATAGAATCTATAAATCTACTTATAATAGTTGACGTACTAGCTTAAAATAACCGAGTAAGATTTTAAGTCAGGTCAACCCATTTATAATATCAAGATTTCTAATCATATAAAAATCAAAAAAAAGAACAACATGGTCTAATATCCTTTCTCTTCTTCTTTTTCTTTTTTTTCCTGCTAAAATACACATATTTGTAAAACGTAAACTCAGCTCAGGCATTGAATCAGATATGCTCTAGGCTAGAAAACCTCGTCGATCTACTTACCTCATGTTTCACCATAATACTAAAATCCAAATCATGTCATAACAATCTCGAAGAGAAATAATTTTAAATTTAATACAACACAAACTAACTTAAAAAAAATAACAAATAATTTCTACCAAAATTTTGAAAGCAATGATGATAAAATACGTATGTAAGGTGAATATCTCTTTAAGGGAATTCATAGAAACAAGAGTTGGACATCTAATGTAAATAATATTACAAATCACTTCATATAACCTTCCTTCTTCTTCACTTTCGCCTACAAAATCTTCAATATTCAAAACAAATGATGATAGAAATAAAGAAGGAAAAGAACATAATGATTAAACCTAACTACACGCTTTGGTAACTTGCTAAAGTGTTTATTTCCAAATACAGAAAAGAGAATGTGAAATTGCTAGTAAGGATTGTAAAGGCTTCCTCCTTTACCATTTTCAACCTCGTTGAGGAAAATTGTCAGTTACTGCTTGAACTATGGTGATATCGTCTAATCAATACCTAAAACTATTTGACTGTGCGATTTGATTTCTAAATTAATAACAAATTTTAATTTAATACTTTAACTTAGAATAAAAAAACTTTTAAGTGCCTAGAACCGACATGTAACATGTTGAGGTGGACCGATTCGTGGCTAAATCAACTTTTACTAAACGACGTCGTTTTGAATCCAAAAATTCAGAATAAACATGCTTATGACGGATCGAACCCGGGTTCCACAAATTATCAATAGGTCATTAACCACTTGTGAAGAATCGTTGAACTCTTACACAAACAAAACAATATACACAACCAGACCTTATTTTGTCATGCGTAATTGCATTAGTTATTGTAAACAATTTCACTCATGTATAAAAGTGTTATACAGTTTACTAATTTAAATATTTTTTGAGAAGATATTATGTATTATTTATTTTAAATTTAATTGTGTAAATTTATATATTTAAAACAATGTATGTTAATTTATCAATGTAATATAATTTTTAATATAATTTTATATAATCTTCTTAATATAAAACATGTGTATTTGCACATAGTTTCTTTTTTTTTTGTAATCTATGAGAAGCAATCTATCTAAAAATGAGAATGTCCTTAAAGAATTATTTCTTAACCCATTAGAATTTTATTTGCGTTGCTTTATATAAGACACGAACCCGCACATAAATTAGCTTGGCCAATTAAAAATTTCAGTTACAGATTTAAATAATAAATCTATATTATTATTTGTGAATTAACTCTTACCTTAAAATTCAAAGTGGTTAATAATGTTAATACCCTTAATGAATAATTAAAAATTTAATATATAATTAACCATAAATTAAAACAAAATTCAGTTATTTGATAATTATCCTTACCTAATTTTTTTATTGTGTTATAAAGTCTTTATTAACCTTAAAATAATTAGATTTGTTAATATATAATTAATTATAAATTAAAAACGAATTTCATTTTTTGATAATTATCTTTATATAAAAATTATATTGTTTAGCAAAAAAAAATTACATCATAATTTTTTAGAAAGTTTAAGAAATATAAATCCCTACACACACACACACACACACACACATATATATATATATATATATATTATATATAATTTTATGTATACATGAGTGTTTTCAAATTTATATTATGCAATAAAGATAATTTTATTATACTGAAAAACATTGTCATATTAAAAAGTTATATTTTATTTAATACTAAATATTTCAAACGTTTGAGTGTTTTCAAGTTTATTTTATGCTGTAAAAATATTTGTGCTATGATGAAATTTTTTATATATTAGAAAAATTAATTTATTATTAAATATTTTGAATGTATGAACAATAACTTATTTCAATATTTTTAATTGATAATATATATAAATATAAGTTAGATGGCTTTAGTTGCAAGAATCAGAAACGCGCTTGGGTTTGCGACACACTTTTTTGGTCGTCAAGCTATCTTGTCTGTTTCTGGTCAGTTACAATTTGAGAGCTACGCTTGTGCTCTTGGCAGTGTGTATACGTTTGGACCGACTTTTAGAGCAGAGAATTGTCACACCTCAAGGCATCTTGCTGAGTTCTGGATGGTTGAGCCTGGGTTAGCTTTCGCTGATCTTGAGGTAAGGGCATCCGCAATGGTGTTACCCATGGGAGTTCTTAAATTTTGATTTTTTAATTATTAATATTTTTTTCAGATATTAAAAAAATAATTTAAAAAAATCAACCAATCGTGGGTCGCCACGTGTCATAGAGCCGCAAATAGTGTAAAAATAATTTTTAGTTAGGGATTTTAAAGATTGAATCCTTAGCTTTTGATGGAGTCCACTGGTTATTTAATTATTTTTTTCTAAGAATTCCCCCTTTAGGATTTCCATTACGGGTGCCTAACTAATTGTTATAATGTTCTTGTTTCTACTAGCCGCAAGTAACTAGGCGTCTGAGCATGAACGGTACTATCTTTTTATATGATTCATAAATGCTTACAAGAAAAGGGTTACTAATGTTGTCTCTTATCTTGTAATTTTGCAGATACTTGACAGAGGATGTGTTTTAAAAGCCTGTTATTGTCTATAACTACCCGAAAGGAATCAAAGCTTTCTATATGAGAGTTAATGATGATGGAAAGACAGTCGCTGCTATGGATGTCCTTGTTCCAAAGGTTACTAATCTCATCATCATCTTAGCATAACAGAGTCTTACAGTCTTACTACTTACCTCCTTTTTAATGGCTTCTTTTGATTTCTTTTTTCACTGTATAAATTAGGTTGGAGAACTCATTGGTTGAAGCCAAAGAGAAGAACGGTATGATGTCGTCATGGAACGGTTAGTGGCATTGAAACTATAGCTTCTTTGTCTGTTTAGATGAAGCAAAGAAAGTGATCTTTTATGAACAGGCTAGAAGAGATGGGTCTACCAGTAGAGCCATACGAGTGGTACTTGGACTTGAGACGTAACGGAACGGTGAAGCATTCAGGATTCAGACTTTGGTTCGAGCGTATGGTTCTGTTTGCTAGAGGGATGGACAAAATCAGAGACGTTATCTTTGATTCCTTTCAAGCACACTTTTGTATTATAAATGATCTTTCCTTTGTTTTAGTTTTGTTTTTTAATCATACAAGGATGCTTGACATACAATTTACCAATGGTATATGTGTTATTAATAGAGACGTTTCTTTACTTGCAAGGAACAGGACCAGGCCGATGATATTCATCTCAGATCATGAACTTGTCAAACATATATTTATCCAACAAGTTTGGTTCCTTCTTTAAACCAAAGACAAGACCTGAGATTCTAAAAGTTGCTGGTACTAGGATCACATCAGAAGTAGTAATTATTCACATACTAACAATATAAACATGAAGAGAATATATTAGCTTTTTAAGGGAAGTATTATATTATAAATCAAGCTCAAGGATCTAAAGCTTCTGAACTCAAAAGATGCAAACAATTTTAATCCTAATTCATTCGGAATTTTCCTCCTCTTGGCCAACGTTTTGAACCCGTGTTCAGAAAGTTGATCCGTTGAATCCAAAGAAGGGTCGCTGGAAACAAGAAAATAACAAAGATCCCAAGAATTAAGGATCTAAGTTAAAACATGATATCTTTTAAACAATGTGCTTTCATCAATCATCAACTTACTGGGGAATCGTAGAACTTGATGTAGAAGCGGGAGCTATCAATAGAGAGCTTAATTTGGAGAATCTCAGCTATGGTCTCGCTAAGTTTCCCATTCACGCCTGCTCCTAATCCACCAATAGAAATAAGTTCTCCATAAGCAGCAGGTTCCTCGGTACCAGCAAATGCAATGGGCACTCCGCTGTTAAGCAGTATCATCACATACTGAAAACCAACCAAGAAAAGCAGACACTGTATAAAGTGACTAACATGCGAAAGACCCGGAAGAAACGTAGCTCACAAGTTAAAACCACAGCACAAGAATCCGAAAACTTGCGATTCACACAGGAATTTCATCAAACATTTTGTGTGCATATACCAGCAGAGGCATAGACACTAATAACAATTGTCATTCTACTTTGCTTTCGTATAATCAAAACCCTAAAAAAAATACAAAACACACGAGATATTGATGGTGTTAACGGTGGGAATAGAGTTTTAAGTTACGGATTCAGGTTTGCCGATGATCTTAGCGACGGCCTTAGTAGCATCCTTGAGGATGTCGGAGCATGTGACGGCGTCTACTGGTATGTTCGTGAAGAGATTCAAAGTGGGCATCTTCTTCAGACAAAACAGAGCTGCAAAAGCCAGTGGCTTTCAGACAGTGTGAAGTTGAGATAACGGTCTAAGAAGACAAAGGCAAAGGATAACACGAGTACCTACCATCCTTTTTTTTATTTTCATTTTGTTTTAATCGAATCGAATTTAACCAATCAGAAAATTAGTTTTAATGGGCTTCAAGTCAGCCCACCAATATGTTACCCAAATGCAAATTGCAGCCCAAATGTAAAATTTCTAACTATAAAGTTAACAATCGGGTCGACGAACTAATCATTACAAAATAGTAACTTTTAACTCTTACTTCTCTTACAGTTTGGACGGGACCAATAGGATTGTCTTTCCTCCTAGTTACATTTGTTTTTTTTCTTAAAAAAAATCAGCATGGAGAATCATGCAAACGCATTACTCTTTCAACTTTTGCATTTCCATGCTTATGATAAGCTTTTTTCTTACCTTTTTAGGATCCAATGAAAGAGTAGCCGACATATGAATAGTACCATGTATTTCTAGGACAATTAAAATGATTTTTGCATTGAGTAAATAAAACCGAACATTTTTTTTGGTAAAACCAAACATTGCAACATCACCTAGAGTTTTAAGCTACAAAAACAAAAGTTGGCTTCAGCCTTCAAAATATGTAAGCCAGTTTAAAAAAGGGGGAAATTTCAATTATACTACAAGTTTATATCATTTTTAAATTTACCATTAATGAATGACTATTTTCACAAATACCCTAAATTTGTATTAAATAACACTAATCTAAATTTTTAAATATTTATAGAATATTTTTAAATTCAATCACAACCCTTTAATTAATACTAAACTCTAAATAATAAACATTAAGGTTTAAACCTAAATGTTAGTATATTTTTTGATTGATGGTATTTTTAAAATAGTATTTAAGTTGTGGTATTTCTGACAATTTCTCTTAAAAACAATATATTACTGTATACTATGGTATTTGGTTTCATATTTTATTTATTGGAGCATAGAAAATAATTCTTAAGTCCTTGGGCTGTTTTCAGTCTAACATTTATCTTTCGAAATATCTCTATTTATCTTGTTCGTTAGTTCTCTTGTTTTTTTCTTTTCCATCTTTGGATTCCAAAAGGTAAAGTTTACAAAGTTTTATCATGAGTATGGAAGGCAAAAGATGAAAGAGTTATGCCATTGCATCATATTTACCCATGCTGGTTTAAAACAAAAGGATTCAAAAGTTAGGCCAAGCATATTTGTAATGGTGAGCGGGCCTTGTGGTCCAGTGGTAGTGGACGGGCCTTGGATGCAAACATATTCCGGATTCGATCCTCATGCTACGGAAACTAAGTCACATTATTCTGTTCACCACGGCTGCGGATACGTCCGTATGAATATCCGGGAGAGGGCCTGTCGTGGGCTGCACCTCCCACCCAAAAATTATGTCTGTGTCTTAATAGACCCGGATTTAACCCTTTATTTAACAAAAAAAATATACTTGTAATGGTCCCCTACGACATGTTAGAGAGGATATACTCTTCACTTGTTGTTTGTAACTATTTGGTTTACTCTTGAGCTATGACCCAATTGTGAACATATCTAAAGTTCACATGTATTACACATCTCATGTGGATTTTTTTAGCTTTAGGTTCGTTTTGATTTACAATTTTCTCACTTTAGTTACTGTTGACTTCATTCATGCTTATATAATTTAACAAATTTCTAGCATGTCCATGTTCATATGATCTTAACTCGCAACGTTACAAAGCTTTTTACTTACAAATTTAATACATGTCTGGACATTACTCTCTCTAAGCCTCTATGCTCATACACAAACAATATCTCGATCTCAAAACCAGAATAACACGAGAATAATGAACATACACCTGAGAGATATTAAAGATAGTATGTCCCGTGAGATATTTTCCAGCTTATGATATCCAAATGTATTTATGGTTTAAAAAAAAAAAAGATTGGATATGTTTCTTTTACAACGAATATTTATTTTTCGACTGTTCCTTATATCATGTGGTTTATATGTTAACCAATGTGATAACAACAAAATTGAAGACCTATTCATTGTAAACAAGTTTCAAAAGTTTGTTTTAGTGAAGTTGTGAACAGATCAAAGTCAATTTTGTTACAATCGGCGTAATAATCACGTTATCTAAAGTCTAATCATCATAATCCTTTTAACTTAAGTCCACGTAAATGATAGTAAATCACAACTCAAATACGTCTCATCTTACTTTTTTACGAGTCTATGTCTTGAATTAATTATTCAATAGAGTAAACTTAGCTATAAAAAGTTGATGTTATTGTTTGGTGGGCCGATGGGCCACAACAATAAAATCTCGTTCCGAAGTGTGTGGATGTGTCGAGATGTTGCAAGCTGAATGTGTTAGTTCCTCTATGAATCTGTGAATTTTTTTCTTTTGGATGTGGATTTTTTGTAAGCTACCCGGGAGTGAGTTTTAGTTGCATATTTCTTAGGCTTGTGTTGCTTGTTTCATAGGCTTTTGTTGTTGAAATTTCTTGTTTTTTCCGCCAGATTAAGTTTCAGACATTGTAATCTCTATTTCGAATGAAGTTTATCAGACGGAAAAAAAAGTTAACGAAGCAAAATAGATTGAACAGCTAGCCTCTCTCTAAATTTCCTAAAATAATTGGACTTGAATTCTATCCGAGTATTAACAACTTACTTCAACCACACACGCTGTAAGAATTGGAGCTATTAATATATTTTCTCCACAAAATTTTTATGGAGTAAGAAAATGGAGGTCACATGTTGTCATAGGAAAAGAATGTAACATAAAAACAAAACTTACTTTGGAGTAGTGCCATAATAAGGTTTATCCTGTTTTTTCTTGAGGTTCAAATTTCTTCTTGCACATTTCTTTAGATAAGAAATCTTCTCTACATTAATTTCAATTTTCTTAAAGATATTTTATCATCAAATGAATTTTGTTAGAACATTTTTAGTTCGGCTTGTGAGTTTCTATTTCTGGTAAAAAAAATATAATTTTGAAGTTAAATTGTTCTCCTAGTTAACAAGTATGCATCTGAACCAGGCCGAAATGAAACCAGTCTGAACAATATTAAGTTAATTTGAAGTTTAATGATTTTTGTTTCATTTCTTTGATTTTCCTGGACAATTGTTTTTCTCTAATATCTTTCGGATTCTAGATCCCGGCCGTGTCATAAAAATAGATCATATTATCTAATTCATAATGTTATAGTTAAAGATTTTAGTTTCATTTTTGTATACCAGTTCTCTCAGAAATTTATAATTGACATGGGATATAGATTTATAATCACCATTGGGAAAAAATTGGATGCTGAAGGAAAAATGTAGTCATTATGTTCGAATACAGTTTTACGTTTTTGATGATATACGGATAACTCGTGGATATCATATTTGTCTGACTGTTGTTTGTACACATAATGTATATGTATTTGGACTCGTATTTATTTCCTAACATAATGTAAAAATATATTTAAATCTAAAAAAGTTGAAAAAATCTAATATCTAATCAGAAGTCATTGAACGTAATGAGGTAAACGTAGGCTTAGCTTTCGCCACAAACTACTTCAAATGATACCAAAAAGGTTCCAATCATTTGTCATCTCACATAAGCAATCCACTAGCTCCACCACTTTCTCTCTCCACACTTTGGGAATAATATAGTTTAAGGAAATAATTACTATTAAAATACTACTATAATAAACGTATATGATAATTTTTTTTGAGAAAAATATTTTAATAAGTAATGTCAGCGTATATTATACTGTCCGTTATCTTCTGTTACTTATATATGCAAATTTAAGCTAAAAATCACTGAATTCAAAATGATTCAACCGAAGAAAATAATTAAGAATATAGCACAGGATGTATCCAAAAACAAATTGATACTGTACTTACTATAGATAATCAATTGTCTATATAGTAGTAATCAGGGTGCTTTATGCCAAATTAGAAAATTCGATAACCTTAAACCAAGAATGATTACAAATTAGTAAAGTCGGCTCTTAGGAACACACGTGAAAACGTTCCGACCAGACGACCATTATCAGTTATCGGACAAGCCGCCACGTCACTGAAGAAATCTAGCACAGCCAATGATATTAGACCATGTTGATGGATAAGGTGACCTTTTCTCGATTTCTCTTTAAGATCCCAAAAAGATTTGCAGGTTGGGATGATATGATCTTGTTGTAGAAATTGGACCGGATAGAGCAGAGTCGCAGCTAATAATTTGAGAAATGGTGCAATAAATGGAACACCGGATTTAACGTGGAAAACCCCAAAGGGGAAAAACCACGGACAAGGTAGAAGAATTTATTCCGAGGAAAATAATAGGAGTTACAACCTCTCAATTATAACGGAGAAAACAATAATAATTCTCTCGTTATAAAAGGAGAAAAATATTCAAACTCTCTAAATAATTTTCTCTCAACCCGATCCCAAATACCCACAAGAAAATATCTCAAGAAAAAAAAAACTTTTTTTTTTCTCTCCTCTCTCTCACGCTCTTCTTCTTCCTCTTCTTTTCTTCTGTGATTTTTGTGTTTTGGGATGCCTCTTGCTTCTCACCTCATAGAGGTATTTATAGAAGCTCATGGGTTGGTAATTGCCTACAAGAGTTGACAAAGCTCATCTTCATTTACGGCCACCGTCCACACCGTCCACGCCGTCCACTGTTCATGCCGGCCACCAAGAGAAGCACGTGTTTTAACAATCTCCCACTTGAAGATTTGATTGAGGATCAATCGGATCTTCACACCATTCTTTCTACCTTGTCATTCATGTTGCTTACGTCTCCATCAGGCCACAAGAGGATCGACACCAAATAAACTTGTCAGTAGTGACTGCTTTCGTCAGAAAATCTGATACGTTTTCTTTCGTATGAATCTTCTGCATATCCACCGTTCCTTCTTCCACTTTCTCACGAACGAAGTGATACTGGACTCGAATATGCTTGGTTTTTGAATGAAAGGCTAGATTCCTTGCAAGATGCACGGCACTCTGACTGTCACAAAAAAGAGAAATTGTCTCTTGTTTGTGCCCGAGTTCCTCCATCACCATCTTCAACCACATTGCCTCTTTACTAGCTTGTGTAGCTGCTATATATTCTGCTTCAGTTGTTGATGTCGCTACAATTGATTGTAGTTTTGAAACCCAACTTACAGCTCCGCTAGCAAGTGCAAACACATATCCCGTTGTGGATTTGCTATTATCCAAATCTCCTGCATAATCTGAATCAACATAGCCTCTGACAACAAAGTCTGATCCTCCATAACATAATGCAACATCCGAGGTACCCTTAATATATCTTAGGATCCTCTTAACGGCATTCCAGTGCTCTTTACCAGGGTTCGCTATGTACCGACTTACTACTCCCACTGCTTGTGCAATGTCAGGTCGTGTACAAATCATTGCGAACATTAAGCTACCCACTGCTGATGCATACGGTACTCGAGACATTTCCATCCTTCCTTCTTCACTGCTAGGATACATATTGGAGGATAACTTGAAATTAATAGGAAGTGGGGTAGAGACTGGCTTACAATCTTGCATGTTGAACCTTCGCAAGATTTTCTTCAAATAATTCTTCTGTGAAAGCCAAATCTTCCTATTATTTCTGTCTCGGTGAATTTGCATCCCTAGAATCTTGTTTGCTGGTCCCAAGTCCTTCATCTCAAACTCCCTAGCCAACTGTGCCTTCAATTCATTGATACGATCATTGTTGGGGCCTGCTATCAACATGTCGTCTACATACAGCAGCAATGTAATGAACTCTCCTTCACCAAACCTCTTGAAATATGCGCAAGGGTCTGCATGGAGTCTGCTGTATCCAAGGCTCATAATGAAGGAATCAAATCTCTTGTACCAACATCTTGGTGCCTGTTTTAGACCGTACAGAGATTTGTTTAACCTGCAAACCAAGTTCTCCTTTTCTTTTTCTTCAAACCCTTCTGGTTGGAGCATGTAAATTTCTTCCTCAAGATCTCCATGAAGAAACGCTGTTTTCACATCTAGCTGCTCTAGATGTAAGTCAAACGTAGCGCACATTGCCAACAGTATCCGAACTGTTGTGAGCCGAACAACAGGTGAAAAGATTTCATTAAAGTCGATGCCTTCTTTCTGAGCATATCCTTTAACCACCAATCTAGCACGATACCGCTCCACTTGGTCATCACCATTTCGCTTGATCTTATATACCCATTTGTTTCCAATGGCTTTTCTTCCTGGTGGTAATGATACAAGCTCCCAAGTTTTATTCTTATGTAGAGCTTCAATTTCTTCTTGCATTGCTTCAATCCACTGAGATACATCTGGACTGCTCATTGCTTCCTGAAGATTTGATGGCTCCCCGTCCTCAGTTAAAAGACAGTATGCAACATTGCAGCTCATATCATAATCTTTGTGCCAGGATGGTGTAGTCCTTACACGCTTTCCTTTACCAAGTTCTTCTTCAGACTCAGCAAGTTCTTCTTCCTCGTGTTCTGGTGTTGCTTCAGAAGAATTCTCTTTTTCCACCCGTACTGCTACGATCTCTGACCTTTCTTTTGAACTGCTATTTTCTTCTTCGATCTTTTTATCTTCTGTGAAGATAACATCCTTGCTGATTATAACCTTGTGGGCAGTGGGATCCCACAGGCGATACCCCTTCACACCATCAGCATATCCCAAGAACAATCACCTTCTAGATTTTGGATCTAGTTTTGTAGTTTCTTGGGTATTGTACATCACGTACACTGGGCTCCCAAATATATGGAGGTCTGAATAGTCTACTGGCTTCCCTGTCCACATCTCCATCGGTGTCTTCAACTCAATTGCAGTTGATGGCGACCGATTTATCACATAACAGGCGGTGTTGACTGCTTCTGCCCAAAACTTCTTCTCTAAGCTTGCAGCTCCCAACATTGCTCTTGTTCTTTCTAACAGAGTCCTGTTCATCCGCTCTGCCACTCCATTTTGTTGAGGAGTGTATGATGTAGTGAACTGCCTTTTGATGCCCTCTGCTTTACAGAATTTGATAAATGCATCACTAGTGTATTCACCTCCATTATCTGACCTCAAACACTTGATCTTCTTTTCAGATTCAAGTTCCACCCGTGCTTTGAAAACTTTGAAGACTGAAAACACATCCGCCTTACTCTTGATAGGATACACCCAACATCTCCTAGAATAGTCATCGATGAAGGACACAAAGTACTTCGCTCCTCCTAGTGATGTAACTGGTGCTTGCCACACATCAGAGTGAACCAATTCTAGAACCGCTTTACTTCTAGAAGTCGATGTGCTAAACTTCAACCGATGCTGCTTGCTTGTAATACAATGCTCACAAAAGGATAATGATACCTTTGTGAAACCCGGAAGTAACTTCTTCTCTGCAAGAATTTTCATGCCTTCTTCAGACATATGCACAAGTTTCTGATGCCACACCGTTGTAGCCTTCTCACCGAAACTGCTTGAAGCAATGGATGCTTCTGATTCTGTCAGAGTTTCTCCTTTTAACATGTATAACTTCGCAGCTATCTTCTCTCCTTTCATAAGCACAATTGCTCCTCTAATTACTCTTAGAGTTCCATTCTCGACTTCAACTTTGCAACCAAGATCATCAAGTTGCCCTACAGATAATAAATTCTTTTTCAGGCCTTCCACGTGCCGCACCTCATGAATAGTACGAATTGTACCATCATACATCTTCATCTGAATGGACCCAGTGCCAACAATCTTAAGCTCATGATCATTGCAACTGTACACAGATCCTCCTGAGATGGGTTCATATTGGTGGAACCATTCTCTTCTAGAGGTCATGTGATATGTAGCTCCTGAGTCGAACAACCATATATCAGCGAACCTTCTCCTGTTTTCGCTTGAAATTGTTGCTTCACAACACAGGGCTATTCCATTATCTGAAGTGTTTGCAACATTTCCTTGAGGGTTGGAATTCTTTAATTCCCAACAATCCTTCTTCAAGTGACCCTTCTTGCCACAGTGGTAGCATTTATAAATCTTCTTACTTCTTGACTTTGATCTACCATGTTTGTGACTCCCACTTGAGCCATGCTCCATTGATCTTCCTCTCATCACCGTCAATGCCTCCACTTGTGGAGTTTCTCGTCTGTCTTCCTTACTTTTGCGCCGACTTTCTTCTTCCAGAACCGCAGCTGCAACATCGTCAAAGACTAGACTGTCGGTGGAGACATTATTTGTTAAGTTGATGATGAGTCGATCATATGAATCTGGTAGACTTTGAAGTAGAAGCTCAGCACGCTCCTGTGATTCTACTTTATAGCTCAACGAAGTGAGTTGAGAAAATAAAGTATTCAAGGTGTTGATGTGCTCCGTCACTGAAGTAGATTCCGCCATCCGTAGAGTATAAAGCTTCCTCTTAAGGAAAATTTTGTTGTGCAGCGACTTGGCCTCGTACAATTTTGCAAGGTGATCCCATATCTCCTTTGCAGTCTTCTTCTCCTCAATGCTTGACAACACTCCATCTGCAAGTGCAAGGTGAAGATTTGCAATAGCATTCCCGTCCATCTCGTTCCACTTATCATCATCCGTGTATGTAGCCGGCCTTTCACTAATGGCCGCTAAACAGCTATCTTTCCTCAAAATAGCCTTCATCTTCAACTTCCACAGCGCAAAATTGCTGCCGTTGAATTTTTCGATCTCAAATTTTGCCGCCATTGCTTCTTCCAGATCCTATGCTCTGATACCACTTGTTGTAGAAATTGGACCGGATAGAGCAGGGTCGCAGCTAATAATTTGAGAAATAGTGCAATAAATGGAACACCGGATTTAACGTGGAAAACCCCAAAGGGGAAAAACCACGGACAAGGTAGAAGAATTTATTCCGAGGAAAATAATAGGAGTTACAACCTCTCAATTATAACGGAGAAAACAATAATAATTCTCTCGTTATAAAAGGAGAAAAATATTCAAACTCTCTAAATAATTTTCTCTCAACCCGATCCCAAATACCCACAAGAAAATATCTCAAGAAAAAAAAAACTTTTTTTTTTCTCTCCTCTCTCTCACGCTCTTCTTCTTCCTCTTCTTTTCTTCTGTGATTTTTGTGTTTTGGGATGCCTCTTGCTTCTCACCTCATAGAGGTATTTATAGAAGCTCATGGGTTGGTAATTGCCTACAAGAGTTGACAAAGCTCATCTTCATTTACGGCCACCGTCCACACCGTCCACGCCGTCCACTGTTCATGCCGGCCACCATGAGAAGCACGTGTTTTAACAATGATGATGATGATGGGGTTTTGATTATTTTTGAAAGCAATCTAAAAGCAGAATCATGTTTCCTCCACAAAACCAGTGATAATTCTATAAGTTTTTGAATATTGATCTATTGTGCGTTTAAATAATTACAATTTGAATTTTTTTTTTTTTTTTTAAATTACAATTTGAATTTATACATGAATCAATACAGATTCACATATTTGTATTGATTTTAAAAACGTAATATTCCTGCTTTAAGAACATTGATAAACAGTCCGCTTTCTGGTTAATCAGTACTTCTTCAGTTTAAAATTAATTATCGTTACAGAATATTTTTTTGTTATAAACTAAATTTGATATTTGACCAGAAAAAATATTTTATAATTTCAGTGCACTGTTTTATTAAATTTATTTCTTTCGCCTTTAATTAAAATAAAAGGACAATAAATAATAGAAAATTTTAGTAATTAAATAACAACAAAATCTAATTATTTTAATCTGCGTGAAAAAAACTTTAGATGATATCTAAATGGGAAAATCTCTCAAATAAACCATTTTGAAGTTTTTATTACAAAATAAACTTTAAAAAAATGATCAAAATAGATTTTTTATTTTAAAATTTTTAATAGTTTTTAATTTTTTAATTATTTTAGACTTCAACTCCAAAACTCCACCTCATAACTCTAAACCCTAAGTCTAAATTAGTTAAACCAAAAAGTATAAATGTATATTTACTCCCTATAACACAGTATATTTTGGTCATTTTTCTCCTTAATTATTATTTTTGGGACATAAATTTTTCTAGGTCGAGCTTATGGTATCTTTCTATCTAATTTGAAAGAGAGAAAATATTATTATTAAAAATTATAAGTAAATTACAAATACACACTACTATCTTTCTAATAATTTTGGTTAGCCTCTTTTCAACCCATATGATTACAATTTATCCTAATGTTCTCATTATTTTTGTAAGTTGCATTTTGTTAACTTTAATTAGTACATAGTACATATAAAAATGGAAAATGAAAAACAAAACAAAATATTCGTGAAATGGAACAGGTACTAAATATGAAAATAAATCAAATTCAAGATTAAACAAAAATAAAAACGCAATGGCATATAAAATTATATACTTTTATTTACTCTCAAAAAATAATCAGCCCTATATTGAAACCATATATTAAGGGTGGAACGGATTCAAATATTCAGGAAATTTAGGGTATCCATATCCAGATATAGATCCGTCGGATTCGTGATTTTAATATCTGGATCCGAATCTGTGTATTTCAGATAACCGAGTTTCATATATTCATCTAGATATTGTGATATCCGCGAATATCCAGATCCGTAAAAATAATTAAAAATAATATATAAAAAATCTAAAATAATATATAAATTAAATATTTATACAAATTTTATGAATATATATGTGCATATAATATTATTAAAATTAAAATATAATATTATAAAATTAATTTTATGTAAAAATATTAATATATCAAATATAATTATTCATAATTTTAATATATTTAGAAAACAGATCTAAATCTAGATACTTAAACCTAAAAATCAAAATGTACGGATCCAGTTTTGATGGATCCAAAATTTTATTATCGAGATACAAATCCATGCATTATAGATATCCTATTTTCGGAATGGATCTCGGATCGGATCAGAATACCGGATAATAAGTTCCAAACCTACCATATGTAACAGATTAAACTGACATCCTAATTCTTTGACTTCTTGATATGGTAAATTGCAAAACACAAAGCCAAAAATCGAGATATAATTTTTTATTTAGTTTTGAAGGTCAAGAACTTCCTTTTGTTTTGTCAAACTGTAATATCATATAAACTAAGGCTTTGAGTTTCACAGATGCATAGCCCATGAACTTATTACCTTGGCAAAAAAAGGCAAAAACACGGTAGCAAGATAAGAATTTATAAGGCAGAGGTTAGCAATCAAATAAGCCAAAGATATTAAACACTAAACTTTGGATATAACATCTGTGCACCAATATGCCTTTGATAAGCTTGTGTAGTTAATCTGGTACTTACAAATTCAAACTTAAACTAAAAGCGCGCATGTAAATTTAATAGTTTAACTTGGCCTCTACAATAGTAATTAACTGCTGAAAATAGTTCTTCGTGATTAATAAAACTCGATAATCGATATCTCACATCTTTTTGTGCACCTATTTTGTGAATCACTCAGCACCTTTACCTAAAAGGTTCTTACTTGTCAAATGAGTGACCGATTATTACTTAAGATATGAGTAAACTGGTGATGGCTATTCATGAAATCCTATTTGAATTTTTTTTTTTTGAACTTTAATCCTATTTGAAAATTCGTGCGTCACGGAAAGTAAACATATGCATGCACAATCCGCTCATATTAAAAAATCATTATTTTCTTTGTTTAAATGTTTTTCCTTTCTGATTTGTTTGATACTGATAGTCTGGTTTTTCAAACTCTACCAAAATTAAATATGGTTCGCTTTGATCATCCGTTTATTCGAGTGATTAAAAGTTTATCAAAAACTAGCGAAGTTTGTATTGTTTTGGTTAACATTAGATAAATTCCAGTTTAAATTAGTTCTGTTAACTCATTCTTTTTTGGATTTTATGTACATTTTTAATAAAAATTCAATACAACGGTGTGCTTCAGTTTATATTGGTTCGGAAACATTTCAGAAAAATTCAAAAACAGTTTGGTCCCGTAGTAGCTAACCGAGCCAAACTAAAAACCAAACAAATTTTAGTATTTTACTGATTGTTTCACACCATAAAACAGAATTCAAATCAATACAAATAATATGGTTTAGTTCGGTTTGAAAATTTGGCTAGACTTATATTATTTTCAAAATTTTAGGGGATGGTATGCAGTACTCTCCCTATCTCATAATAATTAATTTAAAGATTTTTTTTGTTTCAAATTAGTTGAAGTAAAATTTAGTGATATTATATTTGTTTATTGGTTAAAATAATTTATTTAATAATATTTTATGTAACAAAGATAAATTATATAGAATTTTGTATTTTTTAATCTAAATAATTTTTTTTAGATATCAAATAAAATTAAACAAATGGAGTATTATAAACAAAATTATTTTGATTTTACTTACGTGTATTTATTGACTGCTTATTAAAATACATTCATATAAACCTTCCTTCTAAAACTTTTTAAAGTTTCCCAAAATTAATACAAATTCTTATTCTGAGCGGATACATATCCATAAGAAATATCGTATAATTGTGTAAAATCATATAAATTAATACAAAAGTAAAAGAAAAAATCCAGCAGTAGACCCCATACAGTCCAGAACTGCCGATTGCGAGCTATCTTGTCCTTCTTCACTATATGCTCCCTTCACTCTCTCGTCTTTTTCTTCTTCCACCATTCTCTTCTCTATCGCTCTCTCTAGCCACATCTCAGTGAAAGTAATCTTCACAATTTTTATTTACACAGCTCTAACCCTTCACTAAAACCCTAGTATTTGCTTCTTATATATCCCGTGACTCCTTTTTCTCCGTCCAATCTCTCTCCTTCTCCCACTAACCAACTGTGTTCTTTATGTAAAACTTCATTCATAGGCCAGTTTCTTTTGGTTTCCATCAGATTCCAATTGGCTTTCTTCTCTGCTATTTCATTAGATGATGAACATTTGTAAGAAGCTTTATTTCATCTTCCTCTTTCCCTAAAGTTTTGACCCTTTTTTATATATTTCTTCAGTTTTGTATTTATACAACAGTGAAGGGTATTTCAGAGGAGGGTTTAGGTGTTTAAAAGAAAATTATTAAACACAATTTTTAATTTCATTTTCCACCTAAACAAAAGAGAAACCTTTATTTCATCACTCTCTGTCCTCCACCTAAACAGAGTCTAGTTTCAATACTGTCTGATTTTCTCGGGAAAAAAGGCATCGAATAGAAATGTCGGCTTGCTTAAGCAGCGGCGGCGGAGGAGCCGCCGCATATAGTTTCGAGTTAGAAAAAATGAAATCACCACCACCACCACCACCGTCAAGCTCAACGACAACAAGAGCTACTTCACCATCATCAACAATCTCCGAATCTTCCCAATCTCCGCTCGCAATCTCAACGAGAAAGCCAAGAACGCCGCGGAAAAGACCAAACCAGACTTACAACGAAGCGGCCGCTCTTCTCTCCACCGCTTACCCCAACATCTTCTCTTCATCCTCAATCAACAACAACAACTTGTACGCCAAGAAAAATCCTCAGTTCTACGGATTTGCTAAATCTCCTCTTCTCAGTGACAACGAGGACGCTGCTGAGCTTCTTCTTCTTCCCTTGGAATCAATCGAAGAGCCTGACTTTCTGTTTCTCCCGACGATTCAAGCGAGATCGGAGTACTTCTCTGAGCAGAAGGAGGTGAGTTCCGGTGGTGGAGGAGGAGAGATCAACTTGAATCAATTTGAATTTTCCGACGAGTTCGATGCGGAGTCGATTCTTGATGAGGAGATTGAAGAAGGGATCGATAGTATAATGGGAATCAACAAATCCAATTCCGGTGAGAATCGGGGCAATCTGATCGGCCGGTTAGAGCAGATGATGAATCGGAGAACACGAAGGGATTCAAATTCGCCGGAAACTTCCCATTGGGACTTGGACTGAGAAGCGCTCTCAGAGAACACAACGATGCGAACTGGATGAGGTTTCACACCGTAGATTTCGAGCAGATCTCCCCCCGGATCCAAACCACCGCAATCGCAACCGTCGATGAGGATAAAATCGAGAGTAAGAAGTTGATCGGAGACAAGAGCAAGAAGAAGAAAAAGAAGAAAGTTGCGGCGGCGAAGAATTTGGAATCGTGTAAAGAAGAAGAGACGGAGGAGAAATCAGGTGAATTGATGTTGAAGCTGGACTACGACGGCGTTTTGGAAGCGTGGTCTGAGAAAGAGTCGCCCTTCTCCGATGAGATTCTCGCCACCGGAGCCGATGTCAATGTATGTTAATACTTACTATTCACTCCTCTAATTAAACAGTAATTTTTAATTGATTTCTCGTAACTCATGATTTGGAATTCTGTTCTCACTAGTAATATCCTGCCACGTGGTGTTTTAACTGCCGCTGAACTTGAAAGGAGTGTGGTCATTTTGATTTTTACGCTTTAAATAATCAGGAGTTAGTAATTCAATTTATTAACGGTCACAGTTTGATGAAAATTACGAAGTTTCTGACAAGAATTTACTAAAGTATTTATTATGTGAAATGAATAATTAACATTTGACTTTGGTACATAGTCTTTTACTCTTTTTTAAAAAACTAGTCTCACTTGACAAAAGCTTTTTTGTATCATCAATTAACAAAAAGGAAGTTTCTCTTTTTTTTTTATTTAAGGGGACTTTAGACTTTGCACGTGAGTTTTCACGTATAAGATAAATAAAAGAGGTTCACACATTTATTTCGTATATATCCGTTTAGCCGTATACTCCTTTTAATCTTAAATGTCTACAAAGTACAAACATGAACGATAAATTCTTCTTAGCCATAAGAAATTTACTAGAACAATGTCAGTGATATTATAAAGTGATATATGTATATGTTAGCTTGTGAGATTTGCATTTTTTTAACCACTAGAAACTGTAAATAAAAGTTGATAATTGATGCATACAATGAACTAATTTGGATTTTGGGCAGGCCAGGTTAGCTCAGATAGATTTGTTCGGAGACAATGGAATACGAGAAGCAAGTGTTTTGAGGTACAAAGAGAAGCGTCGAACTCGTCTCTTCTCCAAGAAAATTAGATACCAAGTTCGTAAACTTAATGCAGATCAACGTCCTCGAATGAAGGTATCTCCATCCACCTTAATCCGTGGTAAATACAAGTATGTTCTTTTTACCATTCATGATCATTATTTAAAAGTTTTACACCGGGTTAAT
The DNA here is from genome assembly GCA_905132765.1 of Moricandia arvensis. NCBI lineage: Eukaryota > Viridiplantae > Streptophyta > Magnoliopsida > Brassicales > Brassicaceae > Moricandia > Moricandia arvensis. The sequence continues at coordinate 28,426 of CAJHQP010000754.1, read as the reverse complement.
GATATTACTAATTCTCTTGTAAAACCAACAAACCAACAGAACCAAATCTGAATTGAATTACTTAACATTTAAAAGTGGAACGATTAATGTGTATACATAGTTAGTTGAAACAAACTAAGTAATAAATAACGTTGAGATTGGATCAAGGGATTGGGATATATACATTGGATTTTGATTAAGACAAGAACCTAATATTAATGTTTCCTTACTTTTTTATGTGGTTGGTGATTGGATTGGAACAGGGACGGTTCGTGAGAAGGTCCAATGCTAGCCTTCCATGTGAACAAAGATAACAAGGAAAGAAGAGACAAGATTCACTCCTTTTAACTTTTTTTTTTCATTCCTTTTTAGTTTTGTATTATCTTTTGTGGTTGTTCTAGTAGAAATTTTGCCACCCTCATTTTTGTTCCTTAATTCATGGTCCCCTTTGGTTTATATTGTAATTTTTTTTCCTTAAATAAGGATCATGAAGGAGATGTTAGATGAGAGAAAGTGAGGGATTTAAACGAATAAAAGTCTGTTATTTTTGCACAGAAACTCATTGATTGTATATAGAACTATCAATAATAGCCGGAAGATAATGTTTGTGATGTTATATATACAGAATTACTTATGCATGTAACAAGAGAAAAATAAAATCAAACAAAATGATGTTAGTTCATGTAGAACCAGAAAATGTCCTTGTGGAGACACCTAGTTGCATGCCAACACTAACTAATGTCTCTAAGGACCTACCACTGTTAGCTAAGAGATCCTCATCGATCCGGATTGCGTTCTGCAGCAAAAGGAAGGTGAAGGTTGATGAACATTGAAGATAAAACGGTGAAGATTTTTATGATTATTATATGCTAACCTTTTCGAAGACGCATATAACGGTGCTTCCACCAAACGAAAAATAACCAAGCTGCAAGTTAAAAATAAAGTGTAAGAAGATATTTATCTTGAAGTGTGGTTCCATTGATATAAGTCTAAAACTGCTTACTTCGTCCCCTTTATTCACATGGTCCCCTTCCTTCCTGACAAAATTGATGCTACCAACCATTGTTGCACCGATTGCAACAAAAGCAACCTGTTATAGTATAATTTATTAGCTGACCTTGAAGTTATGTTGTATGAAATTTATTATTCTGATTCATTTGTAACTATGACTTTCTAGAATTCATCTATTCGTTACAACTTCAGAATCTAACATTACCAAATGTTCATTCACTAGCACTATCTAATTAATCATACTACTTCAAAATCCGCATATAAAGACAAAGCATGTGAGTAAAGAACCTTTCCAAACTCTTTTGTTGATATAATTTCCACGGTTCGTTTGTTCTCCGTGAATACGTTACAGTATTTGCTATTGACTGCTATGGGATTAACCTGAGAATAAATGTTAATCAACAAACAGAAAACACAAGTGATTATCATAGCTAACCATAACAGAGATGAGAAGAAATCTTGACTACATACTGTATATAAGCTTCCAGACACATCAACAAACTTTTCAATGACTCCAGAGACAGGGACATGAAACCGATGATAATCCTGTAACAGTTGTCAGGAAACGTAGCAGTGACTGTGTGATGTTTTAGCCTGTGACTTGTATTTCAATAGGGAAATATCCAGTCTCGTTGTATACCTGTGGTGCTAGTCTGAATATCACCAAAGATCCATCAAGAAAATCATTTGGATTCACATTCTTCCCAAGGAGGCCTCTAATCGAAAACTTCCGGCCCTATCAATGTAGAATCAGTCCGGTAACATCATTTGCTTTGAGAGTTTTATAAACCTTGCATAATAGTACTAATTATCATCAAGTAAGCTACTATGTAAACAGTGTTACCTTGATCCAGAATCTGGTGCTATCCTCAACTGACTGGAATGCCATTAATCGACAATCAGCAGCACATACAGCAACATCATCACGATTCATGTATGCTATTGGTCTTGCACCAGGTTTCAACTCCCTTATGAAAAACTCATTGAACGTCTGCATGTAAAAAAAACACTTAGCCACTTGCTAATATGCCTTTCATAGGAAACTCATATTACGAGTCTAAGAGCTAGACACATTTGAATGTAATGTTAAAGACTATAAATCAGATCCCCTTTCATACCTTGAAGTGTTGTATAGGATACTTGACTTCAGCCATGTTTATTTGATCCTGCAACACACAAACCTCATTTCTTAACTCCAAGAACCAAGCAAACACATTTATATCTTAATAGATAGTAATAACTCTCCATACCTTAAAGAACTCGAGAAAGCTAGGTATTTTTTGGGCGGATTCGACTGAGTTCATTTTCTTCCCCTGCTTCTCAGAAAGTCTCTGCAGAATCTCCTTTGCCCCTGTATCAAGAAGATATAAATCAAAACATGCAGTGGCGTCATGGAGAAGCACCAATGAAATATTATAGTGACAATATAATATAACTTATCACAGAAGTTGCATTTGAGAAATAATGCTAGTTTACACTACCTTGATCCATAAGTCTAAGCCCAATTTTGGATTGGTAAATAGCTCTCATGGACAGAACAATCTTTGAGTCAATCAACTCTTCCACAAGCCTCTTACTCTTCCGGTCAATCACCTAAAGCAAGAAACAACAAAGACTTAGACATTTGAGCAAAAAAATTATAAGACAAACAAAAGAGAGCAGAAAGAAAAGCATACCACAATATGTGAAGCACTTGAACCAGTATTTAAACCAACATCATAAGTAGATAAGTGTGTCCATTCACTTAGTTTGAACATCCATCTGAACATAATGAATATGGTGTTGGTAAGGGAATGCTATTAACTTCTGCCTTCTTATTAAGCTTATAAGAAAGAGACATCTCTCACCCATAAGAAGCTTGTCTATCAGTCAAAAAACCACCAGTCATGACTTGATTACCAGTTCCTTCGTCAAAACATAGAGTCATATGTATCATGGCGTTGAGCTTGTCAGTGCGTTGAAGAGCCTCACCACACACCGGACAATTATTTATAATTGGCTCCCTGCATTAGAATTACATTCGTGAAGGTATAAATAATATTTTGTGAATATAAAGTGAATATCGTTAAGGTCATTTACTTCTCTTGTTGCAGAGCAAGAAGCGCAGCTAACTCATCAATGGTCACTACACCGTCACCGTTCAGGTCAGCAGCTCTGAACAGCTCCTCTTTCTGGCAAATAATAAGTCAATTAAAAACATCAAGTCCACGTGCAATTAGAACATCATGACATAGATGACAAAGATGCTAGAAGCCACCGAACCTTGTTAGCAGCCACTAAGTTTCCGAAAGCACTTATTAGATCAGAGAACTCAGAGAAGGAGAGTTGTCCATCTTCATTGTAGTCCACTACGGACAAGATACGCTTTGCAAACCGCTTCTCGGTTTCAACAGGATCCTGCAAAACGTCAAGTAACAAAAAAATGTCAAACACCACTGCCTTGCTCCTTTATTTCCACAAAAGAAAGTTTTTGGCCTTAACAGTCTACCTCAATAGCGCATGAAAGGAAAATGGTACCAACAACATTGGATGAAGCAGGATCTAACAAGTCAAATGACTTACAAGCCGACTCAGGTTCCTGTATCACACCGGATAAGCCTAGGGAGAAAATAATATACTTTTAATCAAATCATATATAAAGACAGCTTTTTTACCTGCACCACAAAATCGAATATATCAAGCTCGCAATAACCGACGATCTTGTTCCTCGAAAGCCTATTGGTCTGCACCATGAAATGATTATCATTTAATAAAAAAAACGCAATATCATGGCTTAACTCTGAATCAAGATAAATACTAATAAAGAAACCTCGAATACAGAGACCCTAGCGAGACTTGGTCCATTTTTCTCCAAGAGAAGCTTCTTCTCCTATATACAGAGGCTTTAGCACAAAGTATTCAAAAAACACTAAGATTCAGACATGGTGTCTATCTACTTACCGAGTTCCAGATTGGCTTCTCCGTGCTGCAAATTCACCAGAAACAAAAAAAAAATGTTATGATCAAAATTATAAGAATTTTCAACGCTAAAAAAACTTTCAGACAAGACATACGTGTCTGAGATCTCTGTTCTGAATGTTTGTTCCCCGAACGAAACACAAGCGAGCCACTTGTCCTTAAACTTCATGTCCGCCTAAAGATAATAAAGCCAGAAACAGAGTCACTAAAAAACACAGAAAAAAAATATAAAAAGGTAATTAAGAGGAACGAATCATACGCCTACGAGAGTGAGAAGGGCAATGCCGGAGAAATCCTCGACGGTGACAGCTCTCTGATTCACAACTCCGGTCACGTTACGGGACCAACGAGTACGCTGTACGTAAATGATGACGGTGAGTACGAAACCTCTGTAGCTTCTGTCTCAGCCTTGACCGTCGTGATTCCTTCCCTTCCCCCCTTGAGCTTCCGTTTCCCATTCCTCCTTGTCGATCTCTTCGTCTTCCTTTAATCTCAGAGAGATTCACAGTTTTTAATTTTTTTCTCCAACGAATTCTTCTACGTTTGACCTAAACGTGGTCGTTCCTAGTAACTAATGAGTCAACGTTCAAACATGCAGCCTTATCCTTTTATTATTAATAGAGAGGCAAAAAATAAGAGTAACCTTTAAAATGTACTATATTTACAGGTATGCCATTTGCTGACGTGTCAGCATGAGAACTCTCCTCAGCTTCCTTTTACTTATACCCACTTATATCTAGAGTAATTACTAAATATGCCATTGGCATAGATTTATACACAATAAGACAACGACACTTATAAACTTCTATATTGTATTGTTTTATTATAACTAATGTGTGGTCTTTCACACTTGATTTCCATTTCTCACTGGGGTCAATACGCCCTTGATTTTTTAAAGAATAGTACTTATAAATTCATTGTTGCGTTGAACTTTAACGATTGCGTAATATTATATAACCTGAACAAGAATACTTTCATCAGAGAACTTCCACACATACATATACTCATACAATAGGAATGTAAAAATAAATAAAATATGAGTGAAATTCAATGACTTTTTCAAAGGAAGTCAAATCACAATAGCATACGATTTTAGAACAAGCTAAGTTATGAATAATGCTCATATGGACATGGCTGTAGTTAAATTTACGTCCAAAAATCTAACCAAGTTCGACCAGTTTTTCAGAGAGATATGTCCTCTCTAACAATAAAATACAAATTTAAAAATATAAATTTACATATGTCGTGTTTTCATTTATGGTGACTCATTTCTAAGTTTGTGTTTGATCCCTCCAAGTATGATAAACTGGATAAAACTCATTCCCAATCATTGCAATACTAAATATTCATTATATTCTTACACAGGTTCTAAACCAGCATCAAAGTGCAACTTATAATGGGTGAACTGGATTCTAGATGATTGCAATATTAACTATGTACATGATAGTTTTAGTTCATTTGTCTCTAATTTGAAGTTCAAGATTGAATGCTCCATATAATTGTCCATGGTTTATTTCAAGTCAAGCAACTGAAGATCTAATTCCGACATTTCCCATAAGACCAAAACTATAAATTTTATTCTTCTAATGTGCAAAGAGAAAAGAATACTAAAAATTTAGAAACTTCGACCAATCAGAAAGACTATGCAATATTCTAAATTCTCCACCTGGTCAAAATTATTATAGAGAAATTACAATGTAATCAAAATCTCAAGAAATAAGGAAAATAAGATAAATTGTCGTGAAACCTATGCATAATATTTTATCCAGTTTTCTCTCACCGCAAATTATGTAGTCAATGTATTGATTTATTTACGAAAACTATGGCAAGTTATACGTCATTACATCTTACATGGCAATCCTTGATATGCAATTATAATATATTGTAATTACAATATATTTTTATTCCAAAACTATAAATGCAATCCTTGATATGCAATTTGAATAATGTCCTAATATAGTCAATAAGCAATTTATTAAGTTCCTAAATTTTCGTAATATAAACAATTCATTCAATGTGGACTGCTAATTAGTTTGTATACAGTTAATTACATATAATACCATTCCTTACTAAACTTATTGCATTAATTCGTAACCGTTGGTTCCTTATAAATACAGAGACGGGAATGATTCTAATCTATCATCTCTTATGGTCTATATTTCATAACATTTATATAGGTCTCTTAATACTTTATTTTTAAGATTCGAGTCCACTATCAAAAGACATGTAACCCACATATTTGTAGCTCATATTTTATTTAAATATTGATCTAATTTCAAAAAGAGAGATGCTCTACGATAACCTTAAAAAGTTTTTGTAACAAAAATATCTTTTAAAAAAATAATCAAAATAAGTTTTATTAAAAAGTGTAAATATATACTTACCCATTGTGTTAAATAATTTATACTTAGGGTTCTGAGTTATGGTGAAGTTTTAAAAATGAAATTTAAAACTAAAAATATAAAATAGGTAATAAAATTTTCAAAATAAAAATTGTTATTTTGGTCATTTTTATAAGCTATTTTTGTGACAAAAACTTAAAAATGACTATTTGAGAAAATTACATTTTTAAAACATAGTTATTTTCTTAATAATTTCAAAGTCTAATTTAATTTAATCTACATTAATATAAATATATAGAACACACTAATTTGTTATATAATTAAACAGTGAGAATTTTTTCCCCTGCAAATTTTAAATATAAATATGTAATACATTAAATTTTTTGATTTACAATTACATAATTTCATAAACAGTATATGGAAAATGATAATGTAATATTTTTAAATTTGCGCATAATCAGCTATGTTTTAATACAATATCTGAAAATATCCACACATACTTAACTATTAAACCAGTTTTTTTCTTCAACTTTAGAATTTATTTTTAATAATTTTATTTTCATTATTCTCGTAACTTTTCTCAGTTATACACTATATATATATAGAAAGTTCTGTTTCTTTTCACATTGTAATTTTTATTTCACCCCGCGCAAGGCGCGGGTCTTATCCTAGTTTTATCTTATTTCGTAATATATATAAACCAACCCATATATATATACAAACATAGAGATCAGACCATCAACCTTTATCACTTAAACCTCTGTTAGCTTTTTAGCTTCTACTCAGAAAACTAAAACAACCTTTTGTTAGCTAAACCAACAAAGAAAGAAAGAACCACATGGATTACGTATTGGTCCTATTACCACTAGTATTGTGTCTACTAGCTTACAAGTTCTTATTCTCATCTAAGCGTTACAATCTCCCACCAGGACCAACTCCCTTCCCCATAGTCGGCAACCTCCACCTCGTTAAACCGCATGTCCACCGTCTCTTCCGCCGCTTCTCAAAAAAATACGGCGACATCTTCTCCCTCCGTTACATCATTTTTTGGGATGCACAAATTTGGCCCATACCTTATGATATGGATCGTGGAGTTGATAAACAAGAGCAACCTTTGCGTTGATGGCCATTTCAACAATTTGTAGTTCCTATGCCTCAACTTCGTCTAAATTCTACGCCTGGTTCTGGTTCATGTTTCGAGCCGTCTCCATGTGTTGTTTTTTTCTCCACTTCTTAGCCCTCTGCTCATCACGATAGGAGTTCATCGGACCACTGGCAATGTGTTTTTCTTCTCCTTACCCTTCTCTCTCTCCTTTTTTTTTTCTTTGTGCGTTTTTCTTAAGTAGTTCAATCATTTTCCTTTTCTTTTATAGTGTTTTGATGGTTTTAAATGTTCTCATAATTCTTGTTCTAGTATCATCTTCGATTGAAAATCTAGAGGTTTTATTTCATTTTAAAACAACTAATAGATCACTTGCAAAATCAATCTTTTTTTCACTTTCAGATGTTTGGATATTTCTTGATTATCATATTTTGATTAGTATTTTGTTTTTACATGAATCATGGTTTATTATTTTGGATTGAAAATCCATATCCAAGAATTGAAATTTATTTTATTATGTTTTCAATATAGTTATAATATTTTCATCATATCATGAACACATTAACTGTTTAACAACAAAAAAGTGGTTTCGAATTAATGTAATAGAAATCTATACTATTAAAACATGAGATTTTTTTTAGATCAAAACCAACATACAATATTTACGATTGCAGATTTTGCGAGTGATTTGATAAAATGGAAAAATATTTATCAAATATAAAACAGGTTGATACAAAAAGATTTGCAATTTTAATTATGAATTAAAAACATGATAATAATTTAATAAAATTTAAATATATCTATCAAATACAAAACAGGTTGAACAAACATATTAATCTTTTATGTTATGTATTAACAAACGGGTTACTAATTTGTCAACTAAAAAATAATCTCGCGATTTCAAAGTGCGAGTCAAAATCTAGTTCTTATATAATTGTAAATAGTGAAGTTTCATCGTATATAATTTGATTTATTAGGATTAGCATTTATCAGTTACTACGATTTATTTCTCTGTAATTTTGATATTTCTGATTCATCACTGGTTTGATTTGATTTGAGAAATAACCGCTTTAAATCGATCACCATTTTAAACAAAAACCATGTCACCCCACCTATCTTATTTTTCTTAATTCTGCAAAGAATTGTTTAAAACCATCTCAGTAACTATTTTCTGCACAAAAGTGTAGATCAAAAAAAAAAAAATTTGTTCAGGCCAAAATTTTTATAACAGTAATATAGTTTGATCGATAAATCTATTTTATTCGCACTTCCTTATAGGATTGGAGACAATAATTCAATTATTCTAAAATTAATTTAAAGTAAAAATAAAAATTAGTGGTAAGTTAAATTTTTTATTTACATAAAATCTTGAAGGAACAGGATAAAAATATTTATTTATTATATCTAAAGTTTAATTAACTTATTATTCATGTAGCTTGCTTTCTTAAATATAATTTTCAGTTATAAAAATGTAAGAATATGAGTACAAATAATTTTAGTTCGTTAATAATGATAAATAAAAATAAAATTTGAATTCACCTACTATTATATATTTGTATATTCGGTTAATTGTATATTTAAGATGGTTCGAATGCCAGTAACTACAATTCCACTTTTTCTTTTTTTCTTTATGTTTTTTCTTCAAAAAGTGGCCACATTTTTTTTTTACTTCCAGCCTTTCAAATTTTAGGCCCGGCTCTGCTAACTCTGGTATGTATATAAAACTGAAAATAACATTAGGACGGTCACGAGATTAAGACCTATATCTGTTAAAGTTAAAAGACACACACAGACAAAAAGTTATGATTGTTGGGCTCTGCGTATCGAAACCATATACTGTAAACTAGCTAGAGGTACTTTGCTTTGGAAATATGAAATATCACATTGAAAATTTGAAAGAATAATTTGATAAGAAAAGTTCCGAAAAATAAATGGTATGACTACTGGGCCACGGTGACGACCCAAAGAAACAGCCAGGAGTATTGGTTACAGATGTATAGTTTTCCCTTAAATAGTGTAAGTAATGGGCCAAGGGTGACGGCCCAAAAAACAGCCACGAGTATTGGCTACAGTTGTATAGTTTTCCCTAGAAGAACTTATATAAAGCTCGTGCCGTCTCTCGATCTCTGTTTCCTTCTGTACTTTTTTTTCACAGGCGTTCCATTGAAAACGAGGTCGGTGGTTTAGATATAACTCTCTATAAATTTCATCTGAGAGGATTTTTTTTTCAGGTTGGAGTTGAGTAATGGCAAAAACATGGGTGTTCTGGGACATCAACAGCTGTCCGGTTCCCAAAGGTTTCGATGCTCGTATGGTCGGTTCGTCCATAGAATCATCCTTGAAGCAGGCAGGCTATTGTGAAGGTGATCTCACCATCACTGCCATTGGCAACCTCAATCACATCTTACAACGAAACCCTGATGTACTTGAGGCCGTATTTTCCACTGGAATTCGTCTTTGTCACACCCCTCCCGGTTAATCTTCTTATCTGTTTCTCCTAGAAATTAGTGTTTAGATTCATACAATTTCACGTCTTCTTCAAACCTTACAACTAATCTCTATATATATATATATTTTTTTTTTTTCTTAATTAGGGTTTTTCACTGACTCTGTTGATGATATTTTGCGGTTTGAAAATAAAATTCCGTCTCCGGCTACTATAATGATCATAACCGGCGATGTGCACGTGGAGCATGTAACCTCTCATTTTCCCTACTTACGGTCTAAAGGATACACCCCTCTTCTAGCATTTCCGAGCAATTCTAAAGAGCTCCCTTCTGGAAAAAACTTTTCCTGGGAGACCTTGTTGAAAGGTGTTTGTTCTCTCACTCTCTCTCTCTCTCTCTCTCTCTGAAGCTGTTGTTTTTTTACTAGTATGTTTTTTTTTTGTTCAACCTAAAGGTTTAGAGGAGATCGCCTCCAATGATATAGACGAACCTTTTAAGGAGTTTTCTTGCAAACTATGTTCAGCTACTGGCCAAACCTTTGAAGATTTCACCACGCATCTCAAGAGTAAAAATCATCTAGAACGTGTAAGTCATCACTCTTTCCTAGTATCATTTTCATTAGAGCACCTCCAATAGGGTTCTTACAGCGGGTTTCTTAGCAGAATATAAGACTCCGTCTAACATGTTCTTATACGTACTTTTGAGCACAAGTTTCCCTTCTTCCTAGTTATGTTCTCCTTTCAAATGTGAACCCCGTTATCTTTTTTTTGTCAAGCAGGAGTTGTGCAAGCTGAGGAGGCCTCCATTCAAGAGGAAGATGGAGAAGCCGGATTTTAATGTTTCTGAATACAATAACAAACGATCAAAGGCAAGTTTTAACAACTCTATTGGGAAATTGTTCAATGAGTTTCAGCCTGAAATTTCTTCTTTTAAATATAAATGATTTTGCCGGGTCGTTCGTAGCCTAATAGCAACTGAGCCCTGCCTTCGGGCCCTGGCGTTGAGGGTTCGACCCTCCCTTACCTCAGTTTGAGGATTTCGGTTCAAAAAGAGACCAATTGACAAAAAAAAATATATAAATGATTTTAATTGATGTTTTTACTTTGGTTGATGTTAACAGAGGGCTGAATTCGGGCGAAAGAGGCCTAATCCGTACAGGAGAGAGAAAAGCGTCTAGTACATGGCCGTGGTGCCTTTGTTGTTGTATCATATGCTGGATTGTTTGTTCAAGTCAAACTATTACTGCTTTGCTTTCAGTCTGTTTTATAAATTATAAGTTCACTAAAACGTTTTATTATCCTCATATTCTTTTTAATTCATTAATTCATTTTCAACTGTTGGGTCTCCGAATTGGCTTCATAATTTCTTTTGACCATGAGAGAGTTTTTTCTTGATGCTTCCCTGATTGTCTTTGACGTGTTTGGTGGTGTTTTTGTGTAGTTTTTTTTGGGGTCTTTTAGAACATCTCCAATTATGTGTCTATATTTTTCTTCTAAAATAGAGATATTTGTTATAGAAGTGGATTTGTTCTAATATATGTCTCTTTTTTTTTGTTAACACTAATTCCGTCTCTCCATTAATTCACATAATTCCTTCTTTTCTGGGTTTCGAAACTCATACCTGTTGATGTAAAAACATTAACGAACATTTAGTTAAACCACTTGACCAAAGGGGTTTCCACGTTCTGATATATGTCTTTATAATAGAGTTTTTTTATTTAAAAAAAATAGAAAAAATTATTTTTTTCTACTTCTATATGTAGAGGTGAAAATAACATATCTTAATATTTTTCACTATAAATAAATGACCTCTATTACAGAGGCAGAAAATATAAAGTCCTTCATTATAAAAAAAGAATTTTATTACAGAGGCAAAATACAAATGGGTTAGGTCATGATTATTGCACAAACCGTTACACGGTTTCTTAAAAATATATATATATTTTTTTGATTAAAAAATAAAGAAAAATAAAAGAATCAATCGAAAGCCGCCACGTGTCAGTAGGATTCGAAAACACTGCAAGAAACATGCCAAAGTCGTTTTTTAATGTGCGACTTCTAGATCCGTTTCTATCACTTTTTATGGGGCTCAGATAATAAGAAATCCACTTATTACATGCGTTATCATGGCCTTAGAAGTAGTCTCAGATACGGTAGCTTGTTTTCTCTTTCTGAAACGGTTGTCTCACTTTTCACTTTTAATGACACGCTTTTTCCTTAATAAAGTTACAGATAATAAAACCAAAAAGTGAACTATTGCTTGTAAGCCACTTAACACTAAACCAACAATACAAAATGTTTTTAATCTGCTTATTATGATAAAAACACGAAGATTGTTTAGTTCTCTACTCCACCAACTATTTTTTTTTTAATGATTAGGGGTTCTAGATTCGCAAATTCATGCATTCCTTAAAGTGAGACCGAAACCGTGTAGAAGTTTAAGTCTTCTTATGAGGGCAAACTCCTCTAAAAAGAATTGAACTTGTAATCCATTACATTCTTAATTAGCAATCTAAGACTTTCATCTTCATTTTTCATTGGACCACTGAGTCATATTGGCCATTTACCAAAGTATTGATTGGAGATTTCAGTCTCAACCTCTTGGCCCTAAATTGGTCCAATGATCGATTTCTAAATTCTACTCTATTTGACTCCACTAAAGGTGTCGTTTGTATTTATTGTTATGGGTAATTTGATAGAATATGAAACCCACTTGTTACGGGAAGCTTGATAGAATATGAAACCCACTTGTTACGGGAAGCTTGATAGAATATGAAACCCACTTGCACATTGTTTTTTGACAACAATAAACTAATGTAAATAACTGGACCTCTCGGTTCAGAGAGCCAAACCGGAAGAGTGGAATCGTCATAGAAAATCATTGAAGCAGAACTCTTCGCACTACGTGTAAGCTTGTTCGCCAGTTAATTTTGTGCTCTCGGTATATGTCGGATCAGGAAATTAGGGAAGAAAGTCTTAGTACATCGAAATATTTTTAAATTAATAAAACTTTTTAGTGTTCATGTTATTTGAGTATTAGTTAGAGAGTTATACTTGTCGGTCATTTGCAATCATATGATGCCATTGGCCTGTTCAATATGGTAAATACCGAACCATACCGAAATAAACAATATGATTTGGATTTAGTTATATACCATATAAACCGAATGGATATGATTTTATAAAAACCGTAATATTTGGATATGATTAGGTTTATAACTGATTAAACTAAATAAACTGAACAAAGCCGATCAAAGTAAAAACACATAATTAAATATATATATATAGATAAAAATATATACATATATATATATATATATATATTTATATAACCATACATGTTAACTGATTCGTTATATAAGTTAATGTTTTTTGTTAATAACTAATACCATATACTTAATATTACAAAAAAATCTTAATTTGAAAACACTTAAACAATAAAAAATTATTCACCGGACCTAATGATCTAAACTTTTTATTCTTTTGAAATACTCTACTTTTTTTCTTTTTTTTTTGAGTAATTAACCAAGTGAAGGTATGTCTTAATAATTTTTTTCTTTTATTTCAACTATTATCAAGATTTGATTTAATTTTACATGCTTTAAATATTTGTGAAAATTAGATGATAGAATGAATTTTTTTTGGAATAACATAGAAGAAAAGATAAGTTGTAGTCATTGATCGTTTTTAATTATTATCTTTGACATTCTATTATTTATGAACACTTAAAACTTTTTTTTTAATAAATGATAATTTTTGACATAATGCCTCTTTAAAATTCATATGATAGAAACCAAATCAAATAATAATATGTTTTAATATAAAACCAAATAAACCAAAAACTGGTAGTATAAAAACCGAACCAAAACAAACTAGATATAGTTTTAATATTGTAGTTATTTGTATTATCCGAAATACCGAATAAACCGAACCAAAACCGGACCCAAGTCCAGATTGAACCGGCATAGATCCACACAATCTTAGAGTGAAACCGGCAACAACATCAACCTATTAAAAAAGGAAAAGGAGAGTTGGTTTGCAAAAAAAAGAGTTTCAGGAGACTACAAGAGATTAGTTTGTTCTTTCAGTTTATGCGGAACCAAGACATACAGAATTTTTTTTAATTAGTATTCTTCTTATAAATTATTCCATGGACCAGGTTTCAACACTGCGAATCTGGTGGTAGGGGGCTGCTCTTTCACTTGCTTTGATGGAAACATTTGAGTTCATCGGTCCAGATGGTGACACGGTCACTGATAAGATGCATGATCAATACAGTATCCTCGAATGATTCCTCTCTCACTGCGTGTAGTTCTGTGATTGCCGCATCGTAAGCCTACCATCATCATCACAATCATAATTCTAAATGAGCATATTTTTCATTCCACTTGATAATCAAAAGGTCACATATTTTTCCAAATAATCAACTACAAAAACTATTTACCAAAACAGATCATATGAAAGATTGCAGGCAGGGGGAATGGAAGTGTAACAAGTTAACCAAATAAACACATTTATGCCACAATACGAATACAATTTGACAGAACAACAGCAAAAAAAGAAAAAAAAAACATATAATAAAATGAGAAAAAGTAACACATACCTCCTTTGCGGTCAGACACGCAGCCTCAGTTGACATGAGGGTCTCATAGTAGAAAAGAGACAAGTTTAGAGCAAGCCCCAGTCTGGGTATGTTAGTGGACGGCAGATTAAGAGCAATAACCTACATAAAAAAAAAAAAAAAAAAAAAGAAGCATGAGGCCGACAAGATGTATCACAAGTTAAAAGGCAAGAAACGAGCGACGGATAACCTTGGCTGACTTGTAGATTTCAAGAGTGTCCTTGGCAGCTTGTACCCTGGCAGCTCCAGTCCTGGAATCAGAGAGGTAACGGTGATAGTCTCCCTTCATTTTGAGGTAGAACACTTTGGAGTCATCGGTGGATGCATTAGGAAGGAGTTGAGAGTCGATAAGGTTGAAAACACGATCACAAATGTTGCTGATCTCAGTCTCAATCTTGACTCTGTGGTCCTTGATAAAGGAGAGGTTGTCAGTGTTTCCCTTTTTCGTTTCCTTCTTCTCAATAGAGCGAATACGCTTCAACGAAGCCCTCCTACCAGCAATCAAATTCTTGTAGGCAATAGACAAGAGGTTCCTCTCTTCAGGAGTAAGCTCGGCAGTGTCAACAACGGTCTTTGCAACTTTGTCCATGAATTCAACCATATCATTATACTGCTCAGCATCGTCGGCTAACTTGGCCAGGTAGATATTCTGTTCCCGGGAACACATCTAAAACCAAATAAAATCAATAGAAATCCTTCACTGAGACACCAAAGAGTGAGATCAAAACTTCAAGCAAAACAGCATGATAGATTAGAGCCGTACCTTGGGGTCTTTGGAATTAGGGTTTTTGAATTCGAAGCCAAAAAAAAAAAGATGCGAGAATTATAGGGGAGACGGAGGCGAGCATTTAATATTGGAAATCACTGGAAATATAATGACAAGTGTACCAATTCACTCTTGACACGTAATTGCTTCTAGATTTAGTGAAATTGTCGAGAAACATAAGTTTTTTTTGTCAACTTTTTATTTATTAAGATAGCCACTAAACTACATAATTTTGACTCCTAATTCTATCTTTTTTTGCTAATACATCAACATTCATAAGTGACTCTCTACTTAGATACCGAAACTTAAAAATACATGATTTCGACATTTCGCAGATATCATGTATCACTGAGGATGCCTCGGTGATACATCTCTTGGTGATGGTTTCTTCAGTGTAGTACTGATGTAGCTCATCAATCATATGTATGCAGTCAAAGATGAAAGTAACTTGATCATAGCAAAGATTCCTCATTTGCTGCACTGCCATTGAAAGGGCTATTGCTTCTGCTTCCAAGGGAGAATTTGTTGGGTTGATGGAGGAAGAACCTTGGAGTTTTTGAATGCCTTTTCGACTGTGTAAGGACCATTCAATTCTTCCCACTTCTGTTGTTCATCATGTTCCATTGCCTCCTTCCAAATATGATAGTCTCTTATTGCTCCATGGATAACCTGCAAGATATGCTCTTTTTTATGTTGAAATGGGATGTTGTTTCGCATTTTCCAAATTCTCCATCCATCAAACAAAATATATTACTTCCATCCTCAATATACATATCAGACTTATTCAGTGATGGGTTTCCCAAAAAGATGAACCTTAATCTCATCATTCCACATAATAACCATTCCATCACTACTTCTTTTAGCAGAAACAACAAAAGAGTGAGTATATCCTAGTTCCTTAACTACACTATGGACATAAGTATCTACATTCTTTGTCTCCACAAGAAGTATGATATTAGGCTTGTGAGATTTCCTTATATCTTTGAGATGCGGAACTGTCAAAGCGCTTCTCAAACCCTGACAGTTTCATTGTAAAAGCTTGATGGCTCTTTTGGTGGTTTAAGGAGAACCACCATACCTTGTTGAGTTTCTTGTCGAGATTCTTTCTATACTCTGTTTGCTGATTTTTTTTCACTTATGTGTCATACTCTTTACTTAGAAGTACTTGTTTTAAGATATGATGGTTTAAGAGACCGGAGATAATGATGGTATGAGACTCTAAACTCTATTGATGAAGGTTCATTTAGGAAAGAATATCTCGCTCTTTTGTTGAAAAAGAAAAATAATATATGGTTTAGTTTAGAATTGGTTTAAGTTAATTAAGGATAGATGTCTCTAATCGAAAGTTCACAAACTACTGTTACTTCTCTACAGAAATCAATATGCATAAATTCAATCATTTCTATTAATTTTTTTTTTTGAAAAATTCATTTCCATTAATTTTGTACAAATGTATAGCGACTATTTCTAGTGATGTCTAAATTCACTTCTAATATACTCCTTGTTGGTTTGTTTTTAAATGAAAATTTTGTCATTTGCGTAGATGAATGGTCATGAAAACACATGCATATTGTTCCGGATCAAACATAGCAAGTAACAACAATATGCTCTGCTTTTGTAACCATCTATTGCCTTTACTAGAAACACATAAAGCATGTGCTGAGGAATATTTTTGACAAAAAAAAAACAATATATCTATTGGTATTTATTTATTTTGTTTCAACTTACTCCATTATTTAGTTTTAGTGCTAACTATCTACTTGTATACTAGTATTTTGTTTAACGTACCCTCATGTCTTCTACTATTTGGTAGAATCAATCAACAACGGACAGCTTTGACCACGATTTTGAATCGGATTTAAGAGGCTACCTAATACTAGTAACACGCTTCACAACGAGGGAGGCACCAAGACTCTTTTTTTGTTTCACCGCACCAAAACTGTTTAGACAAAGTCAAAATAACATTTTCAAACCTTTTCGTCAATTCAAGTTTTTATATCAACGTATATATAACAGATCTTGTCTTCTTATATATCTTCGTCTTCTTAGCACATACCGATTGACAATAAAAATATCCACAGGAATTAATTAAAATAGCGGAAAAGTTTTTTTTGCAGACGTCATTTACGTTGACTGCTAAGTTGCTTAACTTAACACTAGCTAGTTCATTCGTTAATTATTACTGCTTCTAGCCTTCTAGGAGACCATCTGACATATATTAACCTCTCTCGGTATATATTCTTTTAAGAAAACCATCAGCTAATTTTCCGGAATTAATCGTCAATTTCTCACAAATTATATATGAATATATTTTATGTAATCCACAGTTTTTTTTCGCGTGTACTAGATATTTTACTCATATGAATTTTTAATGTATATACATGAATTTTTTGAGTATACATATAATATATTAGTTATTTTCTTTTTATCATATATTAGTTGATCACGATAATATATTCTATATTTTTATTCAAACCGGTATCAGATACTATGTGATTGGGAAATTTTTTTAAAAAATGCTTGCACTAATATTTTTAATTTTTAATATTATGGCAAAAAATAAAAATTAGTATCAAAAGTGATTCCTATAACAAAAAAACGTAAAAATATATAAAAGCCGGTATTCGAATTTCTTTAAATACGCTCATAAAATATTTTAAAATTGCAAAAAAAAGAGCTATATTCCGTAGAAGGTGGGAGAAGAAAAAACATTCCCGAGCGATAAGTAAAGGGGCCCACCTTCTCAAAGTCCATATAACAGAACATTTGTATGCCTATATTTAAGTTCGGTCAAACGTAGAAGAATTCGTTTAGAGAAAATTAAAACTGTGATCTCTCATCGTCCGAGATTGAGAGGAAGACGAAAAGATCGAGAGGTGTAAAATGGGAAACGGAAGCTCAAGGGAGGGGAAGGAGTCGCGACGGTCAAGGCTAAAGCAGAAGCTACAGAGGTTTCGCAGTCACCGTCATCATTTACGTAGTCGTTTCTCACGTAACGCGACCGGAGTTATGAATCAGAGAGCTGTCACCGTCGAGGATTTCTCCGGCATTGCCCTTCTCACTCTCATAGGCGTATGTTTTCTTCTTCTTCCTCTTCTTAATTAATTCCGTTTTATAATTCTTGTCGTAACTCTGTCTCTGGCTTATTATCTTTAGGCGGACATGAAGTTTAAAGACAAGTGGCTCGCTTGTGTTTCGTTCGGGGAACAAACATTTAGAACAGAGATCTCAGACACGTAAGTCTTGTCCGAAAATTCTTTAGAGTTGAGTATTCTTATAGTTTGATCATAACATTTTTTTTTTGTTTCTTATAAATTTGCAGTACGGAGAAACCAATCTGGAATTCAGTAAGTAGATCCACACCATGTCTGAATCTTACCGCTTTGGAATACTTGTGCTAAATCATGTTAATGTTTCTCTCTGTGTATAGGAAAAGAAGCTTCTCTTGGAGAAAAATGGACCAAGTCTCGCCAGGGTCTCTGTTTTCGAGGTTTCTTTATTACTTTTCTCGATTCTGAGCTCAGCCATGATATTGTTGTAGAAATCGGACTGGATAGAGCAGGGTCGCAGCTAATAATTTGAGAAATAATGCAATAAATGGAACACCGGATTTAACGTGGAAAACCCCAAAGGGTAAAAACCACGGACAAGGTAGAAGAATTTATTCCGAGGAAAATAATAGGAGTTACAACCTCTCTATTATAACGGAGAAAACAATAATAATTCTCTCGTTATAAAAGGAGAAAATAACAAACTCTCTAAATAATTCTCTCTCAACCCGATCCCAAATACCCGGAGGAAATTATCTTAAGAAAAAGAATTTTTTTTTTTTTTTCTCACGTTTCTCTTCTTCTTCTTCCTCCTTTCTCTCTGCAATTTTTTGGGATGAATGAAATGCCTCACCTTTGCTTGCTATTTATAGAAGAAGCTAGCCACAAGGTTTGACAAATTCATGCCACAAAGTTTGACAATTTTTCATCCACCATGCATGACCATTGTTGCAATTACGGCTTGGACGGTGCCATAAATGTTGTCACCATTTTTGACTTGAAGCCACCGTCCAAACTATCTTCAACAATCTCCCACTTGAAGATTTGATTGAGGATCAATCGGATCTTCACACCATTCTTTCTACCTTGTCATTCCATGTTGCTTACGTCTCCATCAGGCCACAAGAGGATCGACACCAAATAAACTTGTCAGTACTGACTGCTTTCGTCAAAAAATCTGCTATGTTTTCTTTTGTATGAATCTTCTGCATATCTATCGTGCCCTCTTCCACTTTCTCACGAACGAAGTGATACTGGACTCGAATATGCTTGTTTTTTGAATGAAAGGCTGTATTCCTTGCAAGATGCACGGCACTCTGACTGTCACAAAAAAAGAGAAATTGTCTCTTGTTTGTGCCCGAGTTCCTCCATCACCATCTTCAACCACATTGCCTCTTTACTAGCTTGTGTAGCTGCTATATATTCTGCTTCAGTTGTTGATGTCGCCACAATCGACTGTAGTTTTGAAACCCAGCTTACAGATCCGCTAGCAAGTGCAAACACATATCCGGTTGTGGATTTGCTTTTATCCAGATCGCCTACATAATCTGAATCAACATAGCCCCTGACAACAAAGTCTAATCCTCCATAACATAATGCAACATCTGAGGTACCCTTAATGTATCTTAGGATCCTCTTTACGGCATTCCAGTGCTCTTTACCAGGATTCGCCATGTACCGACTTACTACTCCCACTGCTTGTGCAATGTCTGGTCGTGTACAAATCATTGCGAACATTAAGCTTCCCACTGCTGATGCATACGGTACTCGAGACATTTCCATCCTTCCTTCTTCACTGCTAGGACTCATACTGGAGGATAACTTGAAATTAATAGGAAGTGGGGTAGAGACTGGCTTACAATCTTGCATGTTGAACCTTCGCAAGATTTTCTTCAAATAATTCTTCTGTGAAAGCCAAATCTTCCTATTATTTCTGTCTCGGTGAATTTGCATCCCTAGAATCTTGTTTGCTGGTCCCAAGTCCTTCATCTCAAACTCCCTAGCCAACTGTGCCTTCAATTCATTGATACGATCATTGTTGGGGCCTGCTATCAACATGTCGTCTACATACAGCAGCAATGTAATGAACTCTCCTTCACCAAACCTCTTGAAATATGCGCAAGGGTCTGCATGGAGTCTGCTGTATCCAAGGCTCATAATGAAGGAATCAAATCTCTTGTACCAACATCTTGGCGCCTGCTTTAGACCGTACAGAGATTTGTTCAACCTGCAAACCAAGTTCTCCTTTTCTTTTCTTCAAAACCTTCTGGTTGGAGCATGTAAATTTCTTCCTCGATCTTTTTATCTTCTGTGAAGATAACATCCCTGCTGATTATAACCTTGTGGGCAGTGGGATCCCACAGGCGATACCCCTTCACTCCATCAGCATATCCCAAGAACAAGCACCTTCTAGATTTTGGATCTAGTTTTGTAGTTTCTTGGTTATTGTACATCACGTACACTGGGCTCCCAAATATATGGAGGTCTGAATAGTCTATGGGCTTTCCTGTCCACATCTCCATCGGTGTCTTCAACTCAATTGCAGTTTATGGCGATCGATTTATCACATAACATGCGGTGTTGACTGCTTCTGCCCAGAATTTCTTCTATAAGCTTGCAGCTCCCAACATTGCTCTTGTTCTTTCTAACAGAGTCCTGTTCATCCGCTCTGCCACTCCATTTTGTTGAGGAGTGTATGATGTAGTGAACTGCCTTTTGATGCCCTCTGCTTTACAGAATTTGATAAATGCATCACTAGTGTATTCACCTCCATTATCTGACCTCAAACACTTGATCTTCTTTTCAGATTCAAGTTCCACCCGTGCTTTGAAAACTTTGAAGACTGAAAACACATCCGCCTTACTCTTGATAGGATACACCCAACATCTCCTAGAGTAGTCATCGATGAAAGACACAAAGTACTTCGCTCCTCCTAGTGATGTAACTGGTGCTTGCCACACATCAGAGTGAACCAATTCTAGAACAGTTTTACTTCTAGAACTTGATGTGCTAAACTTCGACCGATGCTGCTTGCTTGTAATACAATGCTCACAAAAGGATAATGATACCTTTGTGAGACCCGGAAGTAACTTCTTCTCTGCAAGAATTTTCATGCCTTGTTCCGACATATGCCCAAGTTTCTGATGCCACACCATTGTAGCCTTCTCACTGGAACAACTTGAAGCAACAGATGCTTCTGATTCTGACAGAGTTTCTCCTTTTAACATGTATAACTTCGCAGCTATCTTCTCTCCTTTCATAAGCACAATTGCTCCTCTAATTACTTTTAGAGTTCCATTCTCGACTTCAACTTTGCAACCGAGTTCATCGAGTTGCCCCATAGATAATAAATTCTTCTTCAGGCCTTCCACGTGTCGCACCTCATAAATAGTACGAATTGTACCATCATACATCTTCATCTGAATGGACCCAGTGCCAACAATCTTAAGCTCATGATCATTGCAACTGTACACAGACCCTCCTGAGATGGGTTCATATTGGTGGAACCATTCTCTTCTAGAGGTCATGTGATATGTAGCTCCTGAGTCGAACAACCATATATCAGCGAACCTTCTCCTGTTTTCGCTTGAAATTGCTGCTTCACAACACAGGGCTATTCCATTATCTGAAGTGTTTGCAACATTTCCTTGAGGGTTGGAATTCTTTAATTCCCAACAATCCTTCTTCAAGTGACCCTTCTTGCCACAGTGGTAGCATTTATAAATCTTCTTACTTCTTGACTTTGATCTACCATGTTTGTGACTCCCACTTGAGCCATGCTCCATTGATCTTCCTCTCATCACCGTCAATGCCTCCACTTGTGGAGTTTCTCGTCTGTCTTCCTTACTTTTGCGCCGACTTTCTTCTTCCAGAACCGCAGCTGCAACATCGTCAAAGACTAGACTGTCGGTGGAGACATTATTTGTTAAGTTGATGATGAGTTGATCATATGAATCTGGTAGACTTTGAAGTAGAAGCTCAGCACGCTCCTGTGATTCTACTTTATAGCTCAACGAAGTGAGTTAAGAAAATAAAGTATTCAAGGTGTTGATGTGCTCCGTCACTGAAGTAGATTCCGCCATCCGTAGAGTATAAAGCTTCCTCTTAAGGAAAATTTTGTTGTGCAGCGACTTGGCCTCGTACAATTTTTGCAAGGTGATCCCATATCTCCTTTGCAGTCTTCTTCTCCTCAATGCTTGACAACACTCCATCTGCAAGTGCAAGGTGAAGATTTGCAATAGCATTCCCGTCCATCTCGTTCCACTTATCATCATCCGTGTATGTAGCCGGTCTTTCACTAATGGCCGCTAAGCAGCTATCTTTCCTCAAAATAGCCTTCATCTTCAACTTCCACAGCGCAAAATTGCTGCCGTTGAATTTTTCGATCTCAAATTTTGCCGCCATTGCTTCTTCCAGAATAACGAAACCAGGCTCTGATACCACTTGTTGAAGAAATCGGACTGGATAGAGCAGGGTCGCAGCTAATAATTGAGAAATAATGCAATAAATTGAACACCGGATTTAACGTGGAAAACCCCAAAGGGTAAAAACCACGGACAAGGTAGAAGAATTTATTCCGAGGAAAATAATAGGAGTTACAACCTCTCTATTATAACGGAGAAAACATAATAATTCTCTCGTTATAAAAGGAGAAAATAACAAACTCTCTAAATAATTCTCTCTCAACCCGATCCCAAATACCCGGAGGAAATTATCTTAAGAAAAAGAAATTTTTTTTTTTTTTTTTTTTCTCACGTTTCTCTTCTTCTTCTTCCTCCTTTCTCTCTGCAATTTTTTGGGATGAATGAAATGCCTCACCTTTGCTTGCTATTTATAGAAGAAGCTAGCCACAAGGTTTGACAAATTCATGCCACAAAGTTTGACAATTTTTCATCCACCATGCATGACCATTGTTGCAATTACGGCTTGGACGGTGCCGTAAATGTTGTCACCATTTTTGACTTGAAAGCCACAGTCCAAACTATCTTCAACAGATATTGCCTCTTTTTTTTTAATTAATAGTCATTTCATGGTGCAGACCAATAGGCTTTCGAGGAACAAAATCGTCGGTTATTGCGAGCTTGATATATTCGATTTTGTAGTGCAGGTAAATTTTTTTGTCTTTGTTTATGATATGATTATAAGTATATTATATTCTCCCTCTTGCTTACCTGGTGTGATACAGGAACCTGAGTCGGCTTGCAAGTCATTTGACTTGTTAGATCCTGCTTCATCCAATGTTGTTGGCACCATTTTCCTTTCATGCGATATTGAGGTAATACTGTAAAATAATATATTTTTCTTATGAAAACAAAAGGAGCAAAGAGATGGTGTTTGACATTTTTTTTGTTACTTAACATTCTGAAGGATCCTGTTGAAACCGAGAAGCGGTTTGCAAAGCGTATCTTGTCAGTAGTGGACTACAATGAAGATGGACAACTCTCCTTCTCTGAGTTCTCTGAGCTAATCCGTGCTTTTGGAAACTTAGTGGCTGCTAACAAGGTTTCGTTAGCATCTTTTTCATCTATTTTCATGATGTTTTAATTGAAGGTGGACTTGATGTTTTTCATTGTCTTTTTTACCAGAAAGAGGAGTTGTTCAGAGCTGCTGACCTTAACGGTGACGGTGTTGTGACTATTGATGAGTTGGGCTGCGCTTCCTGCTCTTCAACAAGAGAAGTAAAGTAACCTTAAACGATATTCACTTTCATTTCTCAAATATTATTTGATACCTCCTTTTGAATGTAATTGTAATGCAGGGAACCAATTATAAATAACTGTCCGGTGTGTGGTGAAGCTCTTCAACTCACTGACAAGCTCAACGCCATGATACATATGACTCTATGTTTTGATGAGGGAACGGGTAATCAGGTGATGACTGGTGGGTTTTTGACTGATAGACAAGCTTCTTATGGGTGAGAGAGATGTCCCTTTCTTATAATCTTAATAACCAGGCAGCACTTAAATTTATTTCTCTTACCATCACCTTGTTGTTCAGATGGATGTTCAAACTAAGTGAATGGACCACATTTATCTACTTATGACGTTGGTTTGAATACTGGTTCAAGTGCTTCTCATATTGTGGTATGCTTTTCTTTCTGCTCTCTTTTGTTAAGTCTCATGTTTTTTTTTGGGCTTAAATGTCTTTAAGTCTTTTTGTTGTGTCTTGCTTTAGGTGATTGACAGGAAGACAAAGAGGCTTGTGGAAGAGTGATAGACTCAAAGATTGTTCTGTCAATGAGAGCTATTTACCAGTCCAAAATGGGCTTAGACTTATGGATCAAGGTAAACTAATTTGCATTTTCTTATACTTCTCTAATGCAACATATTTGATAAGTTATTGTACTGTCACTATTAAGTTTCATTTGTACGTAAATGCTTTGATTTGTCTTCTTGATACAGGGGCAAAGGAGATTCTGCAGAGACTTTCTGAGAAGCAGGGGAAGAAAATGAACTCTGCTGAATCCGCCCAAAAAATTCCCAGCTTTCTTGAGTTCTTTAAGGCATGGAAGTTACTACTATTTTTTTAAAGCTATAATGTGTTTTGCTTGGTTCTTGGAGTTCGAAAATGAGGTTTTGTCTGTTGCAGGATCAAATAAACATGGCTGAAGTCAAGTATCCTATACAACACTTCAAGGTATGAAAAACAGGACCTGATTTATAGTCTTACGTTACATTCAAATGTGTCTAGCTCTTAAACTCATAGTATGAGTTTCCTATGAAAGCGATATTAGCAAGTGGCTAAGTGTTTTTGTTTTTACTTGGCAGACGTTCAATGAGTTTTTCATATAAGGAGTTTGAAACCTGGTGCAGACCAATAGCATACATGATATCGTGACGATGTTGCTGTATGTGCTGCTGATGTCGATTATGCCTTCTCCAGTCACGTTGAGGATAGCACCAGAGATCTGGATCAAGTAACACTGTTTACCATAGGATCTTACTATATGTCGATATTATTTATTGTCATGCAGATTTTCTAAAACTCACAAGCGAATTGATGTCTACTGACTGAATCGCTACATTGATAGGGACGGAAGTTTTCGAATTAGAGGCCTCTTGGGAAGATGATGAATCCCAATGCTTTTCTGATGGATCTTTGGTGATATTCAGCAGCTAGCACCACACGGTACATCAACTTGAGAGACTGTGATATTTCCCTATTGAAATTCACTACACAGTCGTTTCTTATGTTCTTTGTTACACTTACACATGTCCTTACACACGTTACAGGATTATCATTGCGTTTCATGGTCACCGTCTCATGGAGTCATTGAAAAGTTTGTTGATGTTATCTGGAGCTTATATACGGTACTGTAGCCAACATTCCCTCTCACTCTCTGTTATGCTTGGCTGATGATAACATCACTTTCTCTACCTATTTGTTCTGTTAGATTACCATCTCCTTCTCAGGTTAATCGCCATCAGCGGTCAATAGCAAATACTGTAATGTATTCACGGAGAATAAGAACGAACAACGTGGCAATTATCATCAACAAAGGAGTTTGGAAAGGTAATTTACTGCACAAGCTTTGCTGTCTTCAATATGGGGCTTTCGAATTAAGATGGGCTAAAAAGTGCTAGTGAGTAGTGAACTGAACATTGGTATTGGTTTAGATTCTAAGGTGTAACGAGTAGATAATTCTAGAAACATATATTTACAAACGAATCTGAATACATGAATGTTATGTAATGTAACAGGTTGCTTTTGTATGCAATCGTTTGTGAACAATGGTTGGTAGCATCAGTTTTGATCAGAAGGAAGGGGACCCTGTGGCAAAAAGGAGACGAAGTAAGCAGTTTTAGAACGCTTTTATCCAAGGGAACCATACTTCAAGATAAATTATCCTAAACACTTTAATTTTTTACTTGGCAGCTTTGGTTATTTTCGTTTGGTGGAAGCACTGTTTTATGCGTCTTCGAAAAGGTTTAGTGTATTGTATCAATAAGAATCTTTTAAGACAGTTTTTAATGCATTCACTGGACTTTGGTCTTCAAATGAATCAACCTTCCTTTTTTGCCAGAACTTCCGGATCGATGAGGATCCTTAGCTAACAGCGGGTAGGTCCTTTAAGAGACATTAGTAGTGTTGGTATGCAACTAGGTGTCTCCAATCAAGGACTTTTGCTGGTTCTCATGACTAGATCATTTGCTTTTATTTGGTTTTTCCTCTTGTTTCATGTTAAGTACTCCTGTATATAACACAAACAATATCCCCTCCTATTATTTGATAGTTCTTTCTAATACCAATGATGAGTTAAACACATTTTTTTGTTGCAAAAAAACAAAAGGAAAAACTTTTATTCGTTTTGATCCCCTCAACTTTCTCTCATCTAACATCGTCCTTAGTTGATGCATTATTCAGGAAAAAAAATTACAATATAACGAAAAGTGACCATAAATTAAGGAATAAAATGAAGGGTGACAAAATTTTATACAAAGATAATAACAGACTAAAGGAAAGAACGTTAAAAAAGGAGTGAATTCTTGGCTCTTCTTTCCTTGCTATCTTGTCCACTTG
Source organism: Moricandia arvensis (assembly GCA_905132765.1). Taxonomy (NCBI): domain Eukaryota; kingdom Viridiplantae; phylum Streptophyta; class Magnoliopsida; order Brassicales; family Brassicaceae; genus Moricandia; species Moricandia arvensis. The sequence goes on along the minus strand of CAJHQP010000754.1, from coordinate 1,631 downwards.
GAGGGCTAAGCAATTGGACCTTCTTCAACGAACCGTCCCCTGTTTCCAATTCAATCACCAACCACAAGATAACGTAAGGAACATTAATATTAGGTTCTTGTCTTAATCAAAATCCAAATGTATATCCCTATCTCCTTGACCCAATCTAAACGTTATGTATTACTACTTCAACTAAACTATGTATACAATTAATCCTATTGTCAATACTGCACGTTTAATAAATCTCATAAGCCCCGGTGTAAAAATTACCTAAAATGCAAATTATTATCATGAATGGTAGAAAAAGAAACTACATGTTTTTTACCAGGATTAATGTGGGAGGTGGAGATACCTTCATCGATGGAGTTGATCTGGCATTAAGTTTGCGAACTTGGTATCTAATTTTCTTGGAGAAGAGCCGAGTTGGTACGTTTCCTTTTTGTACCTCAAAACACTTGCTTCTCGAGTATTCCACCGTCCTCCGAACAAATCTATCTGAGCTAATCTGGCCTGCCCCAATTCACAGTGGTTTTAGTTCATGATGCATCAATTATCAACTTTTTTATTTAGAGTTAGTTATTCAGGCTTAAAAGAGATGCATGCAAAGCTAGTATATACCTATATCACTTTATATTTTCCCTGACATTGTTGTTCTAGTAAAATTTTTCTTATGGCTAAGAAAAGGATTTCCTCGTCAATGTCCGTACTTTTGTAGACTTTTATGCTAAAAGGAGTATACGGCGAAATCGGATATATACGAAAATTAAATCATCGAACCTCTTCATTTATCTTATACGTGAATAAACTCACGTGCAAGAGTTCTAAAGTCCCCCTTGAAAAGAACCTAAACTTTGTTTTTGGTTACTGATTAAAAAACAGTTTTCGTCAATGTACTTATACTTTTCAAACATAAATACTTAGTAAATTCTTGTCAGAGACTTGGTAATTTCATCATACTGTGACCGTCCGGTTAATAAATGACCTAACTCCAGATTATTTATTTATTTAAAGCATAAAAATCAAAAATGAACACACTCCTTTGAATCAAGTGGCACTATATAGGCGAACGTGGGCAGTATATCACTAGCGAGAACAGAATCCAATCAATTAAAAATTAGTCCTTTAATTCCAAGCAAAAGACCTAGTAGTGAGATTAGAGGGTGGAATAGTTTAAAGTAACATACATTGACCATCGGCTCCGGTGGGGGCCAAGAATCTTATGAAGGGAACGGTGACTCTTTCTCAGACCAAGCTTCCAAAACGGCGTCGTAGTCGAGCTTCAACATCATCAGTTCACCTGATTTTCTCCCCCGTATGCTTCTTAGACCGATTCCGGCCAATGGCACGCCGCAACTTTCTTCTTTTTTCTTCTTCTTCTTGCTCTTCTCTCCGATCAACTTCTTACTCTCCCGTACAAATTGTTTTGAGTTGATGAGAAAAGATGTTGGGATACGCGTGGAGAGAAGAGCTGCTGCTTCGTTTGTATGTTTGGTTTGGTCGTTTCCCGCGGGGTTCTTGCTTTTTCTCGTTGAGATTGCCAGCGGGGAAGTTGGATGATTCCGAGATTGTTGAATGACCGTGAAAGTAGCTTCTCGTTGTCGTTGACCCTTGACGGTGGTGGTGGTGGATTTCATTTTTTTCTAGCTCGAAAC
>CAJHQP010000753.1:85000-155808 GCA_905132765.1 Moricandia arvensis | reverse complement strand
CCCAAAAGCTCCAATTGCTTCCAATGAGTACCTAGACCTGTAAATACTCCAAAACATAGTCTAGACACACATAATAGACCATATATAGAGCTTATAACATGGCCTAAAACTGGTAATAAATAGGCTACATCAATTGGACATACCGTTGATTTGTAGCTTGTCCATTACAAAACAACTCACTAAGATACTTTTTGTTGCAACTTTACGAAGAGTGGTCACTATATTGTTAAGAATGGATATTGGAGTTGCAAGAAATATCTTAAAGCAAGAAACTGAAGTGGTATACTCAGAGCCCAATATTACTAAGCTCCAAGCCTTTGCTTGGAAAATTAAGGATCCTCAAAAGATGTAGCATGACATGCAGCTGTAACAAGAAATTTGACATGTAGTCATATGCGATGTGATAATCACTATCTTAGATGTGGGGAAACTAATGAAACAATCATTCATTTTATTTTTGAATGTCCACCAGATTTATAAGCATGAGCTTTATCAACCACATTTTCCAGTCTGAATATTTTATTTCGAGTGTCTATACCAATATGCATGAACTATTTTGGCAGAAAACAATATTAAAGACCCGAAACTCGATAGAGAGATCCTTATATATGGATAATTTGGTATCTCTAGAAAACACAGAACGATAAACTATTCTGAAGAATTGACAATGGTCCATAGGAACTAATGAGATATGCGGAAGAAGAATGTCAAACTTGGTTCTCAGGAAACACAACAGCTTCTTCAATGACACAATCACCAGATATTATTGGTTCACTGCCAGTATAACATAACATGTTATTGGCTCTAGCAATTCTACCTCGCAATTCAGTTGGAGTGGATAGGTTTAGAAAGACATATCTAGAAAGATCCAAATAATGGGTACAAGGAACCAAAGCACACGAGTCTTCTCTACACTCGGAGCTTGAAGCACTTATTTGGCAAAGTAGAGTATGTTACGACTTTCTACCTGTTAGAACTTTGCTACGGACTGCAAGGATTTGATCACCATGATTTCGAAACCACTGCATGATCAAACTTTTCTACAAAGCTGAAGAAGATAACGACGCTGCATAGACAATTTCGCTCATTCAAGCTTTCTTACATTCCTCGAGACCAGAATGCAATTGCTGATTCTTTAGATAAAAGTAAAGATCTTTTCATAGAGAAATTTTTTTATGTTGGTTGTTCTATTCTGATCTAGCTTCCCTAACCACCTCTTGTTTAATTAGTATAATGACTTTTGATGTAAAAGAAAAAATATTTCCATGGAAGATTAGTTAGATTTTCACTCAATTATTGATACACTAAAATTGTGTTTCACTGCTGCAAGCTAACAATGTAAATATAGTATTTGAGATTCAATTCTAGAGGACCGTTCTTACACTTTGTTTCTATGAGATCGATATCAAGCTAAGACAAATCGACTGGTGTAAGAATAATAAAATAAAGCAAGCAACATAGAATGATTGGTTTGGTTTCAGATTATAAAAGAGCTAAGTCTAGGATGAGTCATCGGAAAAAATGAGCATGAGCCAAACAACTATTCAAGGAACAAATTGCAGCAAGTCTTAAACTTGAATAACCAAGCAAGATCGATTCACTTTCATTGTATCTATCCTTTTATCATGCATTCCTAATATCTAAGCTGTCGTTTGAATCAGAGAAAGATGATAAACATTATGATCATATTCGATATGTTCACAATTCGCCTTAACATCCAGTTTCTGTTGTTAAGGACAAATCGCTCATCTATGCTCTTTCTAGCAACCTAAAGCACTTTTGATGAATAGATTCAACCTAAAATCAAAAGACTAAGCTGTCAGTTTATTCTCAGCATTAAGTTGAACTATAGATAGAGACAATCAAAACATCAATCCTTATTTGTGTTTAGCTCATGAAAGTATATATCCTAACACCTTAGTCTAAGCAAATCGACTACTCAGCCATAGCCACATAGATAAGAGAGATAAGAGATGAAGAAAACATGATGATAGACTGCATGAATAATAAAAATAGGGTTTAATATTCTTCTCAAGAGTGTGTAGAGATCATTCTCCCTTAACAAGATACAAGCTTTCTCTCTCTAAAAATCTCTGTCTAAAATCACGTAGTCTCTTAAAAAGAATAAGAAAATATATTTTTGCAGGTATGTGGCGGCCCATGAGAAAAAAGGGAGATCCCTAGGTAAAATCCCAAAATATTAGAAGTTTCATTAAAAATCGTGAGCGGCGGAGCGGCTGATCCGTTCAGGATCATCCACCCGACTTCTCTATCTGGCTGCTCCGCATAAAAACTCCAATTTGCATTATTTTTGTCATGTGTCTCTCTAACAACCTTCAAACTTATCCTAGACCCAAAAGACTCGAAAAGGATTAGAAAAACTCGATAAAGACCTGAAAACAATGTAAAAAGCATATGTACATTGTATCAAAAATACCATATATCAATTATCAAAAAAAAAATACAAACATCAACATATTTAATCAATAAATATTTAGACTTGATCATGAAATTAAATGGACTGAATTGGTCAGTTCCGTATATTACTTTTTATGTGTGATTTTTTCTTTAGACAATCACTTAAAAAGTTTATCAAATTATACATAATTTAATTATAATATATTTTAATATCTTAATCTTTTATTTGAAATACAAATAAATAACTTTTTTTTAAAAAAATCTTACATAATCTTTCTTAAATCTTTTTAAAATTTATATTCGTAATTAATTATCATTAGATAAAATTAGCAATTAAAACTAATTCATTTTTCATTTAAATATAAAATTAAAAAGCATATAAATTTTACTGGCAATTACAATTTAAATTAATTATGTTTTGAGAATACATATTCTGTTAGAATCTTTTAACTTTTCATTTGTATTTCCAATAAAAATAAAGACATTAAATATATCTAATCTATTAAATTAAAATCCTATTTATAGATATGTGCTATATTTTAATTTTAAACTATCAAAGGCCGGTTCATCTAGATCATTTAAATTTCATGATATAACATATTTATTTATAAATGTAGTTTATCAGGTATCATAAACATGTTTAGCCAATTTTATCCAAATCTATCCATACTAATTCAAATCAAATTTGTCATCAACCCTAGACCAACCAACAATGTATTTCAAATACAAAATCACATTTACTTAATAAACAATTCATTATATACTAATATCAACATAAATTAATAAATATAGCTGACTGTAACTAAAAAATACATATTTCACAATTATATATATTTCCATAATTATTTTTATATTAACAAATCTATGTCTATAACATACTAATTTTATACTATCGTATATAATGAACAATTTATATATACTTGATCAATCATAAAATCATTCCACATAATAAATAATTACAAATAAATATTTATATAATAATTTGTTAATATATTTTTGAAAATCGTTAATAAATATACATTAATATATATGATTCCATAAAATTGTAATTACTATAACTATTTATATATTTTATTAAATAAGATATTCCCAAATATATAAACTAGCCAATTTTCAAATTCCAAAATATTTCTAAAAATATATCTTAATAATTGCTTCTCTAGATTTCATTCATCAAATATATAACTAACAGATTTTATATATTTATAAAATTTTCAAAAAAACTCATCGATTATAAATGAAATCATGTATAGATTAGATCCAATTTTAAACATATCATATATTCACTAATATATCTAACTAAAAAGCGTTAAAAAACATATTCAAATTGAATCCTCTAAAAATACTTTTCTAAAAGCTCTCAAACTATATAAAACTGGATGGAATAAGATTAAGGTTAGTAATTCAAGATGACTCATTTAGAGTTAGAGCTGGTGTGGACCTCTCGCTGCATTTCATATACAAGGATTTATATTCAGTTTTGAGAGTCCAGTGCCAACACACGATCCTTATAAAAGATAGAAAAGGCGAACTCAAACAATCTTTAAAACAAAATAAATGTTGAACTATAAAAATGAAACTTAACCGCGCATAGCCCTGATTCTATTCTAGTTATACTTTATCACTGGATTTCTTGCTCATTTTGTTGGAGTTTATGGTCTTAAAAAGACAAGAGATTTGCTCTCTTCCTCATTCTTTTTAGCAACAAAAATACTTCACATTCTTTTTTTCTTTTTTTTTTTCTTGTTTCGTTTCCACAATTTTTTTTTTGTTTCTGGTACTCCACAAATTAGCCATCTATTACAATTTTTATAGATTTTTCGCACTACCTAAATAGTGGTTTATAAATTTTGCTCAGGTGGTAGATACAAAGACTGTAGCTGTTGTTGTATGCTGTTATCTTTATGTCGTTGGTTCATTTTCGAATATTTTAATTTTACACAATAAACTGCAGTATAATGGCTTAATGGCATGAGGACACATATATCGTCTATCTCAAATCCACGACATGAAAGACTATTTTTGTATGTCAATGACACCTTCCTGGAGCCAAATTTATTTGATGTCAATCCTAAAACTACAAAAAATTGTAAGGCAAATTAAATATTCACATACTTTTTTCTTTGTAGACATTACATATCATTATATGTTATTAAAAGTTTTTGATAAATATGTAAAACCAAATGTATTTATGAGAACCTAATTTACTTCATACGTTTTGGTTTGGAACATAAGTTTTTAGTCTTATGTGGATTAAAAATTTTATCGACAAGAAAAGCATGTACACCTATGATATATGGACTATAATGAGCTTTTGCATACCTGTTTGATTAGTTTTGTGAATATTTGGTATTCGATTTCTCTCAAAATATTGTATATCTTTAATTTTAGAAAATATGTTATAGTTTTTTTTAACAATTGGTTAATTATGCATTACAAAATATGAAAAACATTACATAGACAATATTACAACCAGTAATTCTATTTGTTTTATGAGAATTCATGTCTAACTATATCATCTTAAGATACCTTTCATTTTTTACAGTACTCTTTGTGCTATACCGAAGATCTCTTGTAAGCTTTTTCTTCAATATTTTAGATAATTCGTTTTTTCCAAGAATTAAAATCTAGACTTTTTAGTGTGAAAATATTAATAAATCCTTGGCCAAAACATATGACCAAGAGGCTTCCACAAGATAGTGTATATCTTTAATTTTAGGAAATATGTTACTGTTTATTAATAGTTCTTTTTTTTTTCACAGATAACCGATAGTGTATATACTATAGTCTGCCATTTGGCAAAGTACAAATTGTACTTTCAAGTCTACCAGGATCTTTAACTTTAGAAAATATGTTGTAGTTTATTAATAGTTGTTTTTCCATAGATATCCGATAGTGTATATACTATATTTTGCCATTTGGCAAAGTACAAGTTGTACTTTCAAGTCAGGATCCTCATCTTCTGATTTTTTCCATGCTCATAGTATAGTAAAATGGTAATTTCTTCTATATCTATGCCATAATATATTTTTTCTTTGCCATTGGCAAATTTTATCTTTATTTAAAGATCTTCGTTTCTATATATGCCACATCTTATATATATATATTTCTAATTTTTAAACAGAAAATATATTATTCTTTATACATGCATACTAAACCAAGTCCAATATTTTTATTCTTTCCATAATTATATGATAATGAATTGGTAAATATATTTTATAATGTTCTATGTGGCAATTTCTTGTTCTTTATTAAAAACTCATTTTGTTGGAAAGTGCTACGATTACAAGATCCTATATTCTTTTGACTACTGACTGACGATTATCATATAACACGTGTACGAATAGCTTCATCATGCATGACTAAACCAATATCAGGACACAGACTATATAACTCATATCTACACAGACACACAAGACCATCCCTCACATCCTCTTTCTCTGTCTCCAATGGCATCAGAAACCCTTACCGATGCGACTTTATCGAACCACCAAGCCGAGACCGAGAGAGAGTCAAGTGATTTCGAGAAGAATCAGAAACGTTACCAAGACCTAATCGCCTCCTTTCCTCAGGCCAATGGCTGGAGGCCAAAAGTTCCGCTGATTGAGTACGGTGGTCACTGGATAGTACAGCCTCTCCTTGAAGGTTGGCTTCATGCGCAAGACTTTTTCCAAGCGCGACCCATTGACTTTTTCGTTTGTAGCTACCCAAAGTCAGGTACCACTTGGCTCAAAGCTCTAACTTTTGCCATAGCCAATAGATCTTGCTGCGACCATTCCTCAAACCCTCTCCTAAAGAGCAACCCTCATGATCTTGTTCCTTTCATTGAGGGCGAACTCTCTTTAGTCCCTCAAGTTGATGATGTTGTGAATGACAAAGGGAATACTTTGTTTTCGACTCATATCCCGTATGGGTTATTACCCGAATCAATTTCGAAATCCGGTTGTAAGATGGTTTACATCTGGAGAGACCCAAAGGACACATTTGTGTCCATGTGGAATTTCTTCCAAAAGGAAAGGTCAGACAATGGCCCTCTCACTAGTCTAGAGGAGTCTTTTGATATGTTTTGTCGAGGACTTTCTTTGTACGGTCCTTATCTAGATCATGTCATGTCGTATTGGAAAGCTTACCAAGAGAATCCTGATCAGATTTTGTTCCTCAAGTACGAGACCATGAGAGCTGATACTTTGCCCTACGTGAAGAGATTGGCTGAGTTTATGGGTTATGGGTTCACAGCCGAGGAAGAGGAGAAAGGGATTGTTGAGGAAGTTGTGAATCTTTGCAGCTTTGAGACGTTGAAAAATCTTGAAGCCAACAAAGGAGAAGACACGAAGACCATCAAAGGGAGAGAAGACATTCCTTCTAAGTTTTATCCAAAAAGCGCATATTTCAGGAAGGGACAGGTTGGAGATTGGAGAAACTACTTGACTCCGGAGATGGCAGCTCGAATGGATGGATTGATGGAAGAGAGATTCAAGGTAACCGGTTTGCTTGAACATGGTATCTAAACAGTTTGTATTCTCAGTTTACTTGCATGACAAGTTTTATCCTCTCCTCAGTATTACTCTAGAATGTAATAAAGTTTTCATTTGGAATACCAAATTTTGTTCTGGTTTTTTTTTGCTACCAAATGTGATGTTTCTATAAAATTGATTTGGGTTTGTATTCCATTTGCCTTTATATTGATTTCTGCAAAGTCTTGATCCTTTGCAATTATTGTTTTCTAGACACAAGAAATAGCTATGTGGTTATTATAAAGATTAACGGAAAGTTACTGCCTGACTGTACCTCTAGAAATTTAGCTGTAAAAGTTATACGATAAGTAATTTAGATGTAGTTGTAAATTTATTGATATATATTTTTTGGGGTTTTTTGAAAATTTGACTCAAAATTTAAATTCAAACACAAAACTAATTTTTTGTCATATTCACCCCACATGTTCACATTATTTACGAAAATACCATTAAATTTTTATTTATTTTTCAAAAATGGTTTTCTTACTCTCTCAACCTCATCATCTTCAAGTATTTACAAGATTGTAATTGCTATCAATACCTCAACCACCATGAACAACCAATTTAAAGCTCTTAACACAGTTAAATCGATTTACACTCTCTCTTTTTCTATTGTTATACACTAAAAACAACATCTCTTTCACTTTGTCTCAATATTCATCTAAAAAATTCAAGATTTTGATTCAAAATTTTTTATGGTTGGTAGAGTCATCAAGCATACTATTCTTGGTGGGTTACGTTCGTTTGAGGTTCTGAGTGGTTGGAGAAAACTTTGTGTGCTAAGGAAGTCATCTCACTAGATTAAGGTATAAAATTGAAAATTTTACCAGATCTGTTCGCATAGAAGACTTACCCGTAAGTCGTCTGACTGTAGAAGACTTACGGGTAAGTCTTCTGGTCAAACGGACGACGACTTGTAAGTCGTCCAGCTTTGTTTATTAAAAAAAATCTAAAGAATACCCTAGACAACACCAGCAAGTCGTCTAGGATAAACATGTTATTTTTGCATTTGACCGAATTGTGTCAGATATTTGACTTTTCCTGGATGACTTACCAGTAAGTCGTCTCTGAGAAAACAAAAATTTCAATATATTATTAAAGCTAGACGACTTATCTGTAAGTCGTCTCAAGTTACTTTTGCAATTGGAAAATAAAACTTAAATATTTAACTTTTCCTAGACAACTTACTCGGAAGTCGTTCAGTCAGGCGACCGTCTTACTTGAAAGTCGTCCAAGATAAGCAAAGTCGTCCACATTTTTTTTCCGAAATTGTGGTCAAAGCTTGCTTATCTTTGACAACTTTCTCGGCGGTCGTCTACCTGGACAACTTTCAAAAGTTAAATATTTAAGTTTTATTTTTGAATTGCAAACTAACCTGAGACGACTTACAGATAAAATATTGAAACTTTTGTTTTCCTAGAGACGACTTACTGGTAAGTCGTCCAGGAAAAGTAAAATATCTGACACAATTCGGTCAAATTCAAAACTAACCCGTTTATCTTAGACGACTTACTGGTAAGTCGTCTAGAGTTTTTTTTAATAAACAAAGCTGGACGAGTCCCATTTAAAAGTCAATTACAAAAATGACCTGTTAGGACGACTTACATGTAAGTCGTCTATGTCTTCCAGACGACTTACCCGTAAGTCGTTTGCGTCAATGTTTAGTAAACTTTCATTTTCTCTATGTTTACTAATGTGTTTTATTTTGATTTTTTTGCAAATGATGCGTAAGTTACATGTAGTGTATGGAAAATGGTTGTTGAAAGATTGCTATTGGGATTTTTTGGTTGATAATTTCAAAGGAGCGAGAATATTTTTGTTGCGTGAAGGTTCGACACATGCTGAACTTGTTGCAATGGCTCAAGACGATTATAACCTGGACATGAGCACAGAATCTGTGGAGATAACCTACTCATTACCAACAGAAAAGATGCAGTCTCCATACACCCCTCCTATTCATGTTACAAGTGATAGACAATTTCAAAACTTGCTCGAGATAACCAAAAAGCATGGAGTACGGCTTTGTGTATCAAGCCGTAGCAAGGTGGAAACGGTTTCAGAGGAAAGGGAAGAAGATGATGAAGCTGATGAAGCCGATGAATGTTTTGAAGATGATGATAATGATGATTTGGTTGAAGATGAAAATCTTGATGGGGAGGAGGATGATGGGAAGAATGATGCTGATATCTCTATTGTTGCTGAAGCAGACGAGAATGGTGAGGATTACAATGTTTATGGAAATGCTAAAGATGAGGATGAGGAAGAAGATGATGACATGTGTTTTGAATAATTCAAAAAGACATGCTATTGAAGGAAAAAGATCTAATGGTAATAGTATCTATGTCAACCAGAGTTTTGTTTCAGAGCTGCGGTTGACAACAGTGAGGGCTGAAGTTGACAACAATGAGGCGTAAGTTCTCCTTCAGAATATACAAGTCAATGAAAACTCTCCTTGTGGCAACATGTCGGGTTAGTGGTTGTGGATGGCAGATCAGAGCGAGTGTGAAACATGGGACAAAAACGTTTTGGGTAACAAAGTATATGGAAACACATACATGCTCAATGAGAGACCGAATCGCTCAGCGGAGACACTATACTCCGAAGTATGTTGGTAGGCTTTTCATTGATCATGTTGGAATAATTGATGAGTTAAATCTGCAACATATCACTGATGCAATGAAGAACATGTTTGGCATGACGCTTGATTACACCACTTCATATAGAGCACTATTATATGCACAAACATTGGTGAGAGGATCAGCAGAAGATGGGTATTCGCGTTTGCCATCATATCTCGAGCAAATCTCCTTAGCAAATCCCGATTCTATCACGGTTATAGAAGTTGATTCTATCAATAGATTTAAGTATCTATTTCTCCCTTTTGGAGCTTCTATCAAAGGTTTTAAGTATCAAAGAAGGGTCATTGTGGTGGATGGGACTCACCTAAGTGGGAATTATGGAGGTGTTATGTTAGTTGCAGCTGCACAAGATGCGAATTTTCTGATATTTCCATTGGCTTTTGGGATCGTAGATGCTAAAGATGAACCTTCTTGGGAATGGTTTTGAACAAAATTGGTTAGTTGTGTATATGATGAGCAGCCTCTGGTGATAGTTTCCGATCGGCACACGACTATTAAAAGTGCATGTGATAAGGTGTTTCCTTGGGCAACCCAAGGAATATGTTATTATCACCTTCAAGATAACATTGTCAAAAAGTATAAAGGGAAACATCTCTTGTACTTGGTGAAAGGTGCTGCTTATGCTCATAGGGTTTCAGATTTTGACCGGTACATGGCTGAGATACGGAGTGCAAAACCGGCCCTTGCAATGTATTTGGAGAATACCGACGTCAGCCTATGGTCAAGGGTTTATTGCCAGGGGGACATGTACGACATAAAAACAAGAAACATAGCTGAATCTATTAATTCCGCACTGAAGCGAGCTAGAGGATTTCTGATTCAGTTCCTGTTGGAGTTCATAAGGGAGAAGATAGGAAATTGGTTTTGGAAAAGGAGAGAAGATGCTCTGAGTCTCCCAACTCATCATTGTCCACGTTTTCTTTCTCATGCTGGTCAGGAAGTTCTTTAAATATATCCACCACCATCTTATCCCTTATAGCCTTCCCGTTGGCTTTAGCGAAGTCTTTTAGATTAAATGGCATCCCAAGAGCATGACATTAATGTACTTTAAAGCATACATGCCACAATCATCAGATCGGGCCGGAGGTATATTGATCGGCCTCTCATATGTGAATGGCTCCACGGATAATTGGTCACGTTGTTTGATGGAAGCGCACTCAAAAAGCAGATAAGGGACCATGTGGAGAAAAGGCTCCATTACCACATCGAGTTCTTCTGGGGAGATACTGGAACATATGCTGGCCCAGACGACTATGTGCCTCTTAGGGATCAATATCTACATAGCAATCCAATGAGTGTCTTTGTAGTTCATTGGCGCAGAGATATCATCAATATCCGCCCACAACTTGTTCGATTGGCGAAATAATGGTATAGTGCCTGAATAATAATTCCACGCCCCACCAGGGAGTCTTCTTCCGAAACCGTAGAGATTGGGCTCTGAGTCCTTAAAATCCTTGTATTTGAATCTCCATTGCTGAGAAAAGAGATGATCAAGGAAGCACATTCTCTCGCTCCTGAAATGTTGTGGCTTAGCGTCGTACCTCTTCCTCAGCACATTAATCTAAGCATGTATATGTTGCATACAAAATAGTACAAGTTAGAAGATATCAGACCAATTACTGGTAAGTCGTCTAGAAAGTTTTCTACGTAAAAAACTTACCAGACGACTTACTGGTAAGTCTTCTACGTAGAACACTTACCAAACTATTTACTGGTAAGTCGTTTACAAAGTCTTATACGTAGAAGACTTACCAGAAGACTTATCAGTAAGTCATTTTGTATGTCTTCTACGTAGAACACTTACCAGACGACTTACTGGTAAGCCGTCTACAAAGTCTTCTACGTAGAAGACTTACCAGACGACTTACTGGTAAGCCGTCTACAAAGTCTTCTACGTAGAAGACTTACCAGACGACTTATCAGTAAGTCATCTAGTAAGTTTTCTACATAGAAGATTTACTATACGACTTATCAGTAAGTCATCTAGTATGTCTTCTAAGTCATAGCAGAAGACTTACACAGTTCTCCAGCCAAGATACGGAAGTCCGGAGGGTGTAATACCACCAAGTTGGACGTGTACATGGTTTCTTCTGGAGAGGTGTTCTATAATGACTGTAAACACAAAATGTTGAAAATCAATCAGGTTTTGTAGACTAAAGCAAGCTATTATGGGAAAAGCAATCACTTACGGATAAGTTTTCAACCAATCAGCAAGCTCCTTCAACTTCTTCTTGTCAATAGGTGCAAAGGAATTATAGCCTGGACAAAGCTTTTTGTTTGGAATAATCACTTTGGTCGTGATGTTAGCCCTATAAGGAGATTGTTGTAAGGCATCAAGTTTCCTTGTTCGATCACTCTTTGCACGACAAAGTGCCAAAGCAGCATCCTTCTTTTCTTAATATCTAGCATCCTCCTGCTGTAAATCCAAAACAATAGGTGCTTGTTTGTCGAATAGAACAAGGCTCGCATCTGCGGACACATCTGGAGCTTTATCCTCCGACACGCTCTTCCTTCCCGCGTTCGCCCCATTAACACTTTCACTCTGCAATGTACAAGATGGGTTTATACAATATTAACCAAAATAAAACAAGCACACTATAAACAAAGATTCATTTCAAACGATAATAACCAAAGATCCATTTCAAAAATGAAACAAAATCCATAAACAAAGATCCATGTCACACATGTTCTGGCATACAAGAAACAAAGCAAATCCAACTTTCAGTTCTTATTCTTAAAACTTTTTCTAGTCAATCTCTTGTTGGGAGATGATTCGTTACTAACCCCGGGTTCGTGCGAGGATGTCCCGTTCCCTTTAGGTTGAGAGGTAGTGTGTTGAGATGATGTCTCCTTCCCTTTTTTGGTGATACCAACCTTCTTCTCCACAACTTCCACCCTTTTTGAAAGATGCTTGATCTCCTTAAGGCACGTCCCAAACCATTCCCTCATGGCATCAACTATGTACTTGAAATTTCTTTTAATATCCTCTTTGGTCATCCCACAAACAGTCGTAGTCACCTCTGAACGAGCCTATGTAAGAACCTCTTCACTAGCCTCTGCAGATGCCCCTTCACTAGTCTCTTTACGAGCTTTCTTCCGAGGTCTTGGACTTTCTTCCTTCGCCACAACTATCCCTTTCTTCGCTGGACTAACAACCGCCGGCTTTGTATTGACTCAAGTACCGGTGACTTCCAAGCAATCCATGGTCCACTTCCACGATCTCTAATTAAACATGACTTTAATTATGCTCTCCGCGACCGGGTCCTCAACATCAAAGTCCCATGTTGGAAACATTTCACCAATGTCCTTCTGAACAAAGTTGATCATCGTAGTCTACAGTAAATAGAAGATATGAACTTAGATATTTGACGGATTAAAAAAGATGGAAAGAAAATTCTTCCCAGACGACTTAATTATAAGTCTTCTACTAAGTCATCCAGCTGGAAGACTTTCCGAACGATTTAATTATAAGTCTTCTACTAAGTCGTCCAGTTGGAAGACTTTCCAGACAACTTAATTATAAGTTTTCTGCGAAGTCTTTTGGATTGAAGTAAATACATGTCTGAAGATAACATCTTTAAAGCATATGCGTCCTTTGCCACCCATGTAAGCCAATATCGGTGGAGACGATCTGTTTGGTATGGGATTACCATAATTAGCACTCATTTTTGGCAGAGCTATGTACACCCAGACCTGGAGAGCTTGTATAAACCCATCAACAGTGTAACAACCCGAAATATCTTTGCCCTTCACAGAGTCCATTAGCACCTTAAACGCCACTCTCCCCCATGGATAATTCTCAAACTGTTATAACTCTATCACTAGCCTTGCTAGACTAACCTTTGTAGGGGTTGAATATTTTCTCCCTTCAATGTATCCAGTTAAGATGGCAAGGTACTTGAGCCACTTGCGGTCATCCCGAGACCACCCTTCGAACAATTCTTATGATACGTAATGATATTCATTGCGGGGGGGAGGCTCTTCCCCTAATGTATGTAACCTACGGGGGAGTTCTGGAATATTCATTTTTTGTCTGCAAAACAATCAAAGACAACCATCTCAAACACACAACCATCTAGTATAACATTTTAATTATAAGTCTGGAAGACTTTCCAGACGACTTATAATTAAGTCGTCTGGCAAGTCTTCTAGATGAAAGACTTATAATTAAGTCGTCTGGAAAGTCTTCCACCAGACGAATTAATTATAAGTCTTCCAGTAGAACATTTTTAAAGTCGACCTGAAAATTCGGAGAAGATATAGTCGCATTCGACACAACGGTTATAGATTTGCAAAAATAGACGTGAAAAAGGAAGCACGATGAGAACGACAGTGAGAACGAGTATATACATTGTTAGAGACAAGGTTTTATGTTCATGTTTTCCTCAATTAATCACTCGACAGTAAGAGATATAACTTACCGGCAGAGGAGTTCAACGAGACGCCTCTGAGAGAAACGACGCAAGAGTTTACAGAGAAACAACGCTAGGGTTTCCTCTCAGATCTGAAATAGAGAAAGCGGTGAGAATGGTGGTGAGAATGACGGTGATAATGGCGGAGAGATAACTGGCGGTGAGAACGATTGATTAGAGAGAATCGACGGAAATCGGCTTCGAAATCGCCTTTGAGAGAAACGACGTTAGGGTTTTCTGAATTTCGCGAAAAAGTGAATAAAAAAACGTTTTATATATGTCCGGTAAATAATCCGGTTAGGTTTACAAGTACATTGGTAAAATGATAAAATTAAAGGTTCGGTCCGGTTTGGACGACTTACTCGTAAGTCGTTTGTTGAACATTGTACATCAGACGACTTACTAGTAAGTTATCCCAGACCCTAAATTTAACCCCTAAACTAAATTGACTAAATTAACTAACTAACCACGTTATAAAATCAAATTTTACTTAAATAGTATTTAATATACACAGAATAAACACACTTAGGTCCATTTTAAATTTTTCAAAAAAAAATTATGCTTTCCAAAATCTAACCCTAGGAACACATACAATACTACAACATATGTTAGCAAAACCTAAACCAAAGAATATCATGACTCACTACTTTCACTCATCTATGTTGAAAACAATTAACTTTTGTTATCTCTTAAAACATATGTTAATTACATGATTTCAATTTTTCACTTATCAAAATATTTTTGACAAAAATTTTAAATTATTTTTAAGAAGAACTATACTAGACGACTTTCAAGTAAATTGTCTGGACGACTTACTTGAAAGTCCTTTGGACATAAGACTTGCGGGGGTTAGAAACGGAAAATAATTTTGGTTTTTTTGTTTGTTCACAAGGGGCTGGTTGTAATTTCAATAGCTTTTTAGGTTACCTTTGCATTTGATTCAAGTTTGGGTTTACTTTTAAATTTGAAATTAAGTTGTGAGTCATATTTGGCAATTTTCACATATTTTTTTGCTGAATTTTTTGCTGTAATTATATTGATTGTAGTTGTAACGTTTTGGCTCTAGATAATTTTTTTAAATAAAACATGTGAGATATGTGATGTATATACACAATAACTATTATATCATTTAAAATACTTTATATTAATAAGAAAAGTATAAATTATCAAACAATACTATTTTTAATGTAATATAAATGACATTTTTTATATCAAAATTAATATTTATAAAATTATTCAAAAGTAATTACAAATTATGTATAACATTTAAAATTATAAAACTTAATATCTAAATAGTAATAATTTTTACCTATAATTATCTAATATATTTGATATTATACATGAGTTTTTTTATTATTTTACAAATGCTACCACCTAATAATAAAAATGTAAGAGTTTTGCTGAAATTATATAGGAAAAATTTTCTTTATTTTTTTGTGCTTTAGCTTTAGAAATAAAGCTAAATCATAATTGGAATAGAAGTAAAGTTTTGATGTAGGCTTTAAACTATAAAACTAAAGCTAAATCATAATTGGTAATATTTGATGATTTAAAATAAATAAAGTTAAAACGTGACATAAAGCCCAACCAATCACACACATTGATTCTAGAAACTAGGATCATAATCAAACATGTAGAAGAATTTCCACCTTAGAAAGCCGACTGAACTGACAAACTATCTGCATGAGTCGGGCAAACCCTAATAACCTTCTTCCCTTACCGATCCTGGTTCTCCTTGGGTTCTCTTGTCCTCACTTCAAACCCTCCTCTTCAATCTACTTCAGATCTTCCTGCTGACTTCATAGACTTGAGTTTCTCTCAGTCGTCTTCTCAGTTTCAAAGACGACCGCTCCTTAACTTCCTTAGAATTCTATGACGCCCAACCTAGCCAAGCCTCCTTCGAACTTCTCCCCATGTAACATTTTTTGTCAACATATCAGCTGGATCACTGATGTATGAATCTTGATAACCTTAACCTCTCCATTTCATATAGCTTCCCTTATGAAATTATATTAGTTGCTATGTGCTTAGTCTTTTCTCTGTATACGAAGTTCTTCGCTAAGTAGATTGCAGTTTGTGAGTCACAATGAATCTCCACCACGTATTTACTTAACTTCATTTCCTTACACATACCTTTAGCCATATCCCTTCTCTGATTGAATTTGATAGTGTCATATACTCTGCTTCCGTTGTTGACAAAGCTACTACCTTTTCCAGAGACAACCTCCAACTTACCTTATTACCTCCAACCGTGTACACTACCCGGTGATTGACCTACTTCTGTCCAAGTCTAACGCATAATCTGAGTATTAGTAGCCCCTGATCCTGGAGTCTTCACTCCTGGGGAAAGTTAAGTTTACCTTTAGTGCTCCATTAATGTATTTCATTATCCATTTCACTGCTAACCAATATTTTGAACCAGGTTTGCACATGAACCTGTATACAAGTCCTACAACATACGCCAGATCAGTTCTTGATCCCATGGTGTACATCAAGCTGCCAACCGCAGTGGAGTAAGGTATGTATTTCATTTCTCTTGCTTGCTCTACTTCTTCTTCCTTAGTTAGACTTTGTAATTTGAATTGTGAACCAAGCAGTGTACTCACTGCCCTGAAATCCATCATACCAAGTGTTTTTAAAACTTTGGTTAGATAGTCATTCTGAGTTAGGATCAGTGTCATATTTTATCTGTTCCTTGTTATGTCCATCCCGAGATCCTTCTTGCAGATCCTAAATCTTTCATCTCAAAATCTTGACTTAACTGATCCTTTTGCTTCTGAACGGTATCCATCTCTTTTGAAGCAAATAACATGTCGTCAATGTAGAGAAGTAGATAAACCATATCTCTTATTCCTGACCTTTTCATATAAACACAAGGGTCATACTCGCTCCTGTTATTCTGCTTTACCATCAATGTATGAAACCTAGGATTCCATTCTCATGGTGACTACGTCAACATGTAGAGGACTTCCTAAGTAGGCATACTATTTGTTCTTTCCCTTTCTTCACACACCCCTCTGGCTGTTCCATGTATACACTTTCCATCAAAACTCCATGTAGAAATGACATTTTAACGTCTAGCTGCTCCAACTCCATATCAAAGTGAGCCACCGCTGATAGAAGAAGACGAACGGAGATGTGTTTGATTGCTGGTGTAAAGACTTCATTGTAGTCAATTCCCTCAACCTGAGCATACCTCTTAGCTACCAATCTCCCTTTGTACCTCGGTTGATTTACTATTGGGATTCCCGGTTTGAGTTTAAAAATCCATTTACTTCCAATGATTTTATGGTCTTTAGATCTTTTTCATAGTCTCAATTATGATATTGCTCTAGTGATAGCATTTCTTCATCTACAATTTCATTCCGAAACTTCCAATCCTTTCTCTTTACTGATTCTTGAAAACTCTTTGGTTCATCAATCTATGTTTTCTGAACTGGCTAATGCATAAGCCAGGAACTCTACATCCTCAAATTTTGATGGTGGTCTGATCACCCTTCTTACTCTATCTCTCGCTAGTACATAACTTCTTAGTTCTTCGGACTGATCATTTACAGTTTCTAAATATGACTCAGTCTCGTCACCTGAACCACTAGCAACTTCTCATGTAACGTCATTTTCTTGAATCTGATCATCCACAGAATCTCCACCTAAATTTGATCTCTCTGTTTCAATTATATCTTCAAGAACAGTACTGAAAGTTACCTTCTTCTTAGTAGTCTGTGTGTCTGATCTTTTTTCCAAGTTCACTTGCTCTTTCTCTAGATCCTTGAACAACTTATCTTCGTTAAAAACAACATCCTTGCTAACAACCTTGTTCTGATAATCAGTCAACCATACTCTATAGTCTCTAGTTCCTTGGGCATATCCAAAGAAAATTCCTCTAGCTGCTCTGGGACTGGTCTTCTCTCTCACTTGGTGTATGTAGGTGATGCAACCAAAACTTCTTAAATGGTCATATTTTGGATAATGTCTTGTCCATCTAACAACATGAATTTCAAACCTTATTGAAGTGTTGGAGACCTATTGATCAGGTATAGTGCCGTTGAAGCTGCTTCTGCCCAATAGCTCCCATCCATACATGTTTCATTTAACATAGTGCTTACCTTGTCCATGATGGTTCTGTTCATCCTCTCGGACACTCCAATTTGTTGAGGCGTATAGGGACATGTTTTCTGGATTTGTATTCCCGACTCTTTGCATAGACTGTCAAACTTTTGGTTACAGAATTCCAAGCTTTTGCCTATCCTTAGACATTTGATCTTCCTTTCAGTCTGGTTTTTCACTAATAACTTCCATTATGCCAAAATAAAATGCCTCATCTTTATTTTTCAGAAAATAGATCCAAACCTTTTTAGAATAGTCATTAGTGAATGTTAATAAATAGTGAGCCCATAAGCTCAATATAGTATTTGTTGATCCCAAAGGTCTAAGTGAATGTAGTCAAGCACTCCCTTTGTTAAGAGCTTTGCTTTTGGAAACTTCTGTTTGTGAGCCTCCCCATAGCACACGCCTTGCAAAACTCCAAATTTCCAACTTCCTCCTTCTTTAGATATCCTTCCATAGCTAACCTTTCCAGTGACCGAATATTCATGTATGCTTGCATGGGTGCCATCTCCTGGTGTGATCCACGCTTACTTTTTCGTGTTAGATTCTGGTCTTCACACAGTGCATTGAAGATAGTATAGGCCATTGTTGTACTTTCATGTTAACACCTTCCTACTCCCCTTGTAGAATTGAACCAGATAATTCCTTCTGCTATAACTGCAACTGACTGCTCTAGCTGGCCATAGGATATTAGGTTCTTCCAATCTCAGCCATTTAACGAACATCACTTAGAGTAATTGTGGATTCATCATGCTTGTCTATCATTATCTTTCCCATGCCTCAAACCATGCAGAATGAATTATTCTCCATTATTACCTTGTACCAGTACTCCGCCCAAGGCAGAAAGGTGCTCCATTCATTTGGTCGGTGGTGGATAAAGCAGCGAAGATACTGCTCAATGGTTCGGTTAACAATTTCTGTTTGTCCGTCGGTTTGAGGGTGGTAAGCTGAGGATATCCGTAGTTGTGTTCCTGACAAACGCCATAACTCGCTCCAGAAAGCACTAACAAATATCGGGTCTCGATCACTTTCAATGGATTTCGATATACCATGAGGCTTGACGATGAACTCAATGAATTTTGTAGAGACGAACTTCGCAGTGTACGGATGAGAGAGCGGAATGATATGCGCTGATTTTGTAAGAAGATCCACAACGACCATGGTTAAGGTGTGATTATCAGATCGTGGTAATCCATCCAGGAAGTACATCGATATGTCCTCCTATATCTGGTTCGGTATCGGGAGTGGTTGAAGTAGTCCAGCTAGAGATAAGCTTTCATACTTTACTCGCTGACATGTATCACAAGCCGCAACGTATTCTCGAACAGACTTGTGCATTAATAGCCAAAAGAACTGTTGTGAGAGTATCTTGAATGTGCGTAAGGCACCAAAATGTCCCCCTATGTGTGAATCATGGTTCTCTTTCAAAAAAGATGGAATGAAAGGTTGACCTGGTGGAATGACAATGCGGTTGTTGTAACATAGTAAACCATTGCGACGAGCGAACGGTTTTCCAAGTGCAAAGTTTGCTTGAAGTCCGATGCGGTTTGAGGTAGGGATCATTTGTGGTCGCTAGACGAAATGCTTCCCATAAGGCAGTATGTTGTCCTGTGATAGTGTAGAGGCATGGACTGTCTAGATGGCGGGAAAGTGCATCAGCTGCGGCGTTAGTTGTTCCTGGCTTGTAAGTGATCTCGTAGTCGTAGCCCAAGAGTTTACCCAGCCATTTTGTTGTTCAGGAGTAAGGATCCTTTGTTCCACGAGAAATCGTAGACTCTTATGATCTGTTTGAATGGTGAATCTTCAACCTTGAGATTGGCCTCCAAGTACGAATAGCGATCACTATAGGGAGCATCTCTCTAGCATAAGTAGACCAATTTTGTTTTATGGCCCCAAGTTCTCGAGTCATGAATGCTATCGGCTTCCCTTGTTGTGATAAGATAGAGCCAATACCCTCACCTGAATCATCTGTCTGAATGATGAATGGCATGGAAATCAGGTAAGGCGAGAGTAGGTGTGCTCGTCATGGCAGTCTTGAGAGTGGCAAATGCAGCTTCTGATGTTGGAGTCGATTCAAAATTCTCCTTCTTCAAGAGATTTGTTAATAGTATTTCGATGTTTCCATAATTCTCCACGAACTTTCGGTAATAGCCGGTGAGGCCAAGGAACCCCCTGAGTTCAGTAATGGTTGTCGGAGAAGGCTAGTCGATCATTGCCTTGATTTTGGACTGATCCACCTTAACTCCTGCAGCCGATATGATGTGCCCTAAATACTCAAGCTCTTTTGTTCGAACTAACATTTTTTCTTCTTGAAAAAGAGATGATGCTGTTGGAGCAGATCGAATATGTTACGAACATGTTCCAAATGTTCCTGCCAAGTACGACTGTAAACTAATATATCATCGAAAAAACGAGAACAAACTTACGGAGGTGATGTCTGAAGATTTAATTCATGAGCGCCTGAAACGTTGAAGGATCATTACACAATCTGAAAGGCATGAACAAATACTCGTAGTGTCTGTTGTGGGTGCGAAAATCTGTCTTCTGTATGTCAGACGGGTGTACTCGTACATGGTGGCATCTTGCCGTCAAATCCAGCTTAGTGAATATGGTGGCTCCATGGAGTTCTTCGAGCATGTCCTCTACAGTCGGGATGGGAAATCGATCCCTCATGATGGCCGCATTCAGAGGGCGATAATTAGTGCAGAACCTCCAGGAACCATCTTTCTTCTTAACCAAGAGTACCAGAGATGAAAAAGGACTGGAGCTGTCGCGTATGAACCCAGTTCGAAGTATCTCATTAACTTGTTTCTCGATCTCCTCTTTTTGGAAGTGGGCACAACAATAGGGCCGAACGTTGACAGCGTCTGATCCTTCCTTGAGTGTGATACGATGCTCGGTATCTCTCTCCGGTGGTAAGGTTGTGGGAATTTGAAATATCCCAGCGTACTGCTGTAGGAGCGCAGTTATCGGTTCCGGAATCTGCGAATCGTCTTTCTTCAACTGTTGGATACTCAAAGCAAAACAGGCATGGCCCATACGGGCTTCTCTTGCCATCTCAGTGGACTCCACCTTGGATATCTGTCCATTTTTGAGGCCTTGAATCCTTGCAGTCAGGCAGGCCCAAATAAATTTCATCGTCTGGGCCTTCCAATCACAAAGGTTTGGCCCAATTGAGATAGCCAGTATACCCCTAAAACGACGTCAAGACCATTTAAGGGAAGCACATAGAATTCTATGGTGAATTTCAGATCACCGATCATGGTGACCACAGGTTGGTAGACTCCTTCACATCGGAGTGGGTGTCCGTCTGCAACCCTGACCTTGAATGGCCTGGTGGACGAGATCTGTAGGTTCAGTTCGTTAGCTGCCTTGTCACTGATGAAGTTGTGAGTCGACCCACTATCGATCAGCACCACCAGATTCTGTCGGTTAATCTTCACCAGTGTGCACAATGTCTGCGGCGTATCCCACCTAGTCAACACTTGCAAGGTAATTTCAGCTTCTTCAAATTCCATTGTTTCTTCCGACTCATCATCCTCGTCATCTTCTTCCACCATCAGAAGCAACTGTGATTTTTGACATTATTAGCCTCAAGTGTACCTTTCGTCACAGCTGAAGCCGAGACCGAGACCCCTTTTTCGCTTCATCTCATCCCGGCTTAATCGTTTTGAGTCATCGTTGATGTGTCCCTCCTGTTCGGTGGTCCTTCTGTACTCGTATTCACCGGCGGGTTCTGATTGCTACGGCTGGGAACGGAGTTGTAGCGTCGACTGCATTGCAACTGTTCATCTCTCATCCTAGGCAACTCATTAGACGATTTGAATGTCTTGGGTTGGAACATTATGATGCTATCAGAAATGGAATCCTTAAGACCCCAATGTAAGTACTGATAAGAGCCTTTTGAGTCCATCCAGTAACCTTATTTTGGAGACGCTCAAGTTCTCGCTGATACTATCGCTGAGTTCCCGTTTGTTGGATCTTGGAGAGCCCTTCGTCAAAATCTTCAGCGGCGTTTGGACCAAAGCGAGCCCATAATTCTTCCTCAAAGACCTCCCACGTAATCGTGACTTGCTCTTCACCGAGGGCTTTAGAGGCAGCCTGCCACAAATCATTGGCTTCATCTTCCAAGTGATATGAGGCGAAGCTCACTCGTTGAGCCTGTGGCATATCCTGATAGGCAAAATACTGCTTTGCCTTGCTCAACCATGCCGTTGGATCTCCTTGTTGAAACTTAGGGAAATCAAGCTTGATGTTACGTAGCGGAGCGGTTGGTGTTGTGACCGGTGCAAACAGATTGGTGCTTCTCCTCTTTTCTCTTTATTGATATCGAAGGTTGGATTTTTTCCCACTTGCTCATCTCCTTTCGGAGTACTGGACCCGCCCTCACGAATGCTTGTTACTGCATCCGCCATGATTTGTTTGAACGATTCCTCCATTCCACGGAACTTTGCATCCATTCCATCGTTGATCTTAGCGACCTCATCTTGCACCATGCCCAAACCTGTTTCCAGGTCCGACAATCTCTCTTTGTTGCTTGCCATAACCCTAATATCATTTCAGATTGTAGCAAAAGATTGCTCTGATACCAAATGGTGGTCCCAATCAAAGCAATAAAAATAAACTCAAGAACAATAATTGTTTGGTAGCTAAGACTATATATTTTGGTGTTTTCATTAGACTAAATAGAGAAGCAACTAGTGGAGATCAACTCCTACAAACTAGGTAAATTGGAAATGTGAGAAAGGTGGTTTCCTCAACACAAGGGTGACCAATTATCTCCTTATTATGCTTAAGACAATTAAACAAAATAATTAAATAAAAGACTGGTTTAGTTTACACCAAATACGTGCGATTAGGAATCCTGGTTCGTGATGACAACCTCCGGTTCGGTTCTGATACTTGATCATCACGTACTGAAGATGCATCAGAATAAACTTCTTGACTAATATCTATGTTCCTATAGCGACTTGATGTCAAAACTTGCACATAAAGGTTTATACTCTTGTACTTACCAATGTAAATAAGTTTTAGCCACGGTTTCATGCTCCCATTATAGAGACAGTTGCAAGTGTTATTCTGTTTCAGAACATATAACAAAAAAAAAGCTTGCTTCAGGATGGACGGATAAGCTTTCCCCTAAACCATTTGTCCTAGAAAATATGGACCGAAGGGTGAAACTTGGTTAT
Organism: Moricandia arvensis; assembly: GCA_905132765.1. Classification (NCBI taxonomy): domain Eukaryota; kingdom Viridiplantae; phylum Streptophyta; class Magnoliopsida; order Brassicales; family Brassicaceae; genus Moricandia; species Moricandia arvensis. The sequence goes on along the minus strand of CAJHQP010000753.1, from coordinate 132,529 downwards.
AAGCACACCGTGTGGCTTCTTATATTATTCATCGCTAACAACATCCAACACACGCGTTGAATTGAGTACTACAAGGCCAATGCGTCTGTTCCAAGAAACTCAACCATCGCTTTAGCATATTTCCTCACGGCTCATTGCATAAGCTGGAAATCAAACATAGGTGTGTACCATGGCAGGTTACATTACTACCCACTAAACCACTGGTGCTATTTGACTAATTAATATACTCCTCTAAATGATTATATATGATATTAAAATTCAACAAATATTTATATTTGAATCTTGACACTGAGCCAAAACTCATATACTTTAAGGTAACTCCTTTGGATTTTGTATATGCCCAGATATTTTGTCTTTCTGATAGGTAGGAGGGCAATGATATAATAAATCAAGAGTGGTTTGGTGAAACAGAGCTATAATTATCCAACATACCTCGGTTATGTCTTCAAGACAAGTTCTAAATTGACACTAATGTAGTAATATTCTAGACGAACAAGTATATCCGTTAAGCAGAGAGACATACGACTAACACAAACAGAAGATATTTTTGGTAAGACATCCAAAGTAAAGAAAGATCAGCCTTCGTAGTCGCCTTGTGCGTACTTGTTCTCGGGGTAATATACAGCAACCACTTGGTTTCCTCCAAATTTTCTTCCGTTCATCCCCGATCTGGCTTTTGCTGCGCCATCTACATCCGCATACTCTAAGAAAACCTGCATTAATATAATATCATTAGAGGGATTCATGATCATGAATTTTGTAAGAAAAGATAACTGTTTCTTAGAGTTGAAAATGAACCTTTCCAACTCCTGGTGTTGGATCATGATCCGGATTGGGCCTTGGAATCACAACATTCACCAAGTTACCTGCACACAACACGACATTGAATTACCACATGTTTGGGCCATGTAAAAAGCATGGGTGTGTGAAAATGGAAAAGCATTGCTTACCGAATTTTCCACCTTCTTGTCTCATGTCCTCCATTATGTCTTCATATTCATCATCGTCTCCAAGATCATCAGCTGTAACCACTTGAGTCAAACATACAATTTTGGTGGGCGTGCCTCCCGGTTGTAGCATAAGCCTCTGTTATACAAGTTCAAGAGACACTTAATTGGTGGTCTTCAGACAGTTAAGATATACAAACGATTTATAGAGACAAAACATGAAGTGAAACCCTCACCTGCAAAGCAATCTGCTGTTGAGCATGAAGTAATACGTCTTCTTGCTCAGGCTTAGGTTGAATCATGCCCTGGACTGCACGCCTCACTGTAAGTGTCTTATCACCCATCTTAATCCCGTTTAGAGCGGCACATGCAATATCTGTCACTGAAGGATCTTGAAATACACAAAACGCATATCCCTTAGAGTTTCCAGTTTCCCTGTCTTTAACCAAGTTAAAACCTCTTAGGGGCCCAAAAGACTCCAACAGCTCCCTGATCTGTTCTTCTGTGAAATAATAAGGAAGCCCGCCCACAAAAATGCGGTCCGGACCCTCAAGCCCACCAGTAGACCCCGAAGACAATCCAACAGCCGCCAAGTTGAGACAGGGATTAGGCTGGCTCGGGCCAAGAGCTGCAGCTAGGGACGGGTTGTAGTCAGTTGGCCTCCTTACCTTTACAGGAACCCCCTGGATATGAGCAAATCTAAGATGTTAATACTCACAGTACATATTGTAATTAATAACGAAGATAAAACTGTACATCTAAAACTGAGCAAAAAGGATAATAAATCACCTCTAATATTATTCCGTCTAATGCCATTGCATTACTAGCCTCCTCAACAGATCTCATCTCTACAAAAGCGAACTTCTTTTCATGGTTTATGTAAACATTAACCACGGCATCACCTATGAATGAAAATTAAAGAGAGGGTGAGTTATTTTTCTAGACCTGTCAAAAATCTAAGACCAAAAGCAACGGTACTTTCATTACCTGGCCCAGCAGTGTTTCCCCCAATGGCTGACATCACTTGGCTAAAGAAAGTTGCCACCGACTGGAATATGGAAATCAATTCTCAGAAGCCATACATTTCCAGTTTTGTGGTTTAAAGATTATAATAGACAAAAAAAATAACAAAACCTGTTCATTTGCGGTGGGTGGAAGGCCACCAACATAGACACGTCGAGCATGCCTAGTTGCCTGCGATCATAACACAATATTGTAAGGGAATCTAGACAAAAAGTGGAGAACATAAAAATTAGTAGATTGGTAGATCTTACCTGCTGAGTCATTGCCTGCATTGGCAGTAAAGGAAGCGCGCCCAGTTGCTAAATGAGAAAAAGAATGAGATGTTATCAGCATGTTTGCAAAACAGAACAGGAGAGAAAAAAACTATATAGATAACTAAAAATACGCAATAAAGTGAAGATTTTACCTGACCAGGGACCATTGTAAGCATGTTGGGGAACATCCCTGGAATATTAGGGGTAGCTGGCACACTGGGAACCTGTCCTGCTTGAACAAGTAGTACACATCATAGACTGTTAGTCAGATATCTTTTTCGGATAAGCACCGACCAACTAGTACAAAACTACAACAACTTCCAACCAACAAAACACGCCAGTACAGAGTAAATCAGCATCTTATGAACATTAAAATATGAAAATGTAAAATGTAATATCTGTTTCAAGTTGTCAAAACTTGGTAAGACAAGAAAACAGGCATAAAGTTGCCAGTCGAAGATAAAGAATACCAATGACAACCGTTGCACTGATTCCTCCTTGTACATAGCCTTCTTAGTTCTTACTACAAAGATAACACAGAAACAAACAAAAAACACCAAAAAAAAAGACAAAAAACAAAAGTCTCTCAGTTCCAGAACCAGTTCACCAGGGAACAAAATTACTAAAACATCCTATGAAGAGAGCAAGGATTTGAAAGCTCTCTGCAATTAATATGCATCTTACCAAAGTCACACCGTGTAATTGACTATGATCTTTCCAAACTACGTAAAATCAAAAACAACAAGCAGTTAACGAATAAAATAAAGTTGGGTTGATGACGAAGCATATACCTGCGGCAGCAACAGCAGTACCAGCTAACATTGCAGAAGCAGGGGGCGCCATATCGAATCCACTTACCCTCTTGCTGAAATGGCAAATATTAAGAGGTCAGCCACCAGTAGAAAAACTACAAAAAAATGCATGAGCTAAACCTAAGAAACACACAAATAAAAATCATAATCATATTATATCCTTGTGTTCATGAATTCATAAATATGATAGTATCAACTGCCTGCAAGCCTCAAGATGCGTAACATATATTTATTTAATGTTTCAAGATAATAGAGACATGAAAGACAACACGTTGATCCTCTTCGAAAATAACAGAGAACCCAGGTACCTCTTCGATCGTGACCGGTCACGTGAACGTGAACGTGATCTGTGTTCAGACCTGTGCCTACGTTCTGACCGTGACCTACGTTCAGAGCGGCTCCTGGAGCGAGAGCGTGACCGTCGCCTGTGTCTCTCCTCCCTCTCTCGATCGCGAGACCTCCTCCTGTGGATAAATGATGACACCATCAACTTTAAAAGGAAAAAAAAATCTTGAAACCATAAAACAATTGTAACACACTACTAGTACCTGTCACGGTCTCGACTTCTGTAATGATCATCATCATCATCCAGATCATCTCTCTCACGTTCCCTTTTCTCACTACGTTCTCTGCTACGGTCCCTGTGACGATCTCTACGATGGCGGTCACGTTCCCTATCCTTACTTCTCTCCCTCTCCCTATCTCTACTCCTGCTCTTCTCCCTGTCACGATGTCGATCATGATCCCTGTCCCTGTCCTTATCACGTCCGTTTTCCTTGTCTTTCTCCCTGCTTCTTGAAGAATCCTTTTCAAGATCATGAGAATCCTGCCAGTAAAAAAAAGCTTCTCCAAAAGTTAACAAATGAACTTCACACCATAGAATAGCATCTACACCAATGCAAGGCATAGTATGCCCAAAACAAACCCTTTACATAGCTTATTCACTTAGAATTAAAATATCAAAACTAGTACTAAGTTACAAAAGTAAGAAGATGAGTAAGACAAAGTTGAAACCCATAAATCCTAAGCAATCAACCCAGAGCACACTCTTGAACTTTCATCACCCGTTGAGCAGAAAAGCCACTGAATTTAACAAATCAAATGTAAGAGATCAACTGTACATACTCGAGACTTGGAGTCTTCGTGACCGTCCTCGCCACTAAAAGACTTGAACGGCGAGCTCTCTTTGTCATTATTTTCATCGGTGCCAACAGCGACACCATCTCCGTTACCTTCGTAAATCATCTCTTCTCCGATTGTATCGTATCGTATCGTATCGCGTGATGGTAAAGACGAGGCTAGAAGAAAACCCTAGGTGGAGAATCAATTATGCAGACGAAAAGGTTAAGGCTATTATGGTAAATTGCAATAGAGTAGCTTTGCTTGTTGCCGAATAAGCAAACCGTCGATGGGCATTTGTAGGCCCAAATTACACTGTGGGTTCGTTTTGGTTAACGGGCCAATTAGTTACATCAACCAAGCTTTTGATAAATTATAATCCTTAAGCAATACACTATAGACTAAGTGATTACCCGCGCGAATACGCGGAGTAAAATTTATATATTAATAACTATTAAATATTAACTTTTATTGTCCAAACCATGTCATAAGTCTTAAAACATATGATCATGGACCGTCAATATAAAGTTGATTATAAGGTCATGTCTGTTGATATTTTTAAACCTATATAACTTACATTGAGCTTCAATAATATTATCTAATTGTTATAATTTACCATTTCACTTTGATATGAAGAATCGTAATTTTGAAATGATATTATTAAATAACATTAGAGATACGTGCTTGCGCGGAATGAACATTAATTATGTATACAAATTATTTATAGATATTATTATTTATTTTTGTTAATTTACATATTATACATATTATACAATAATAAATATATTGAATAATTGAGTTGATAAAAATAAAAATAAATCATTATTTATAAAATTAAATGATATTGACATAGATATATAATATGAATATTTATTTATTGAAACTTGGTACTCATATGGTTTTATTAACATTTTTATATTTGATATAACAAAAATAATATTTTTACTAATATGAATATTTATTTACCGAGGCTTCCAACTCAATGTAAATTTTGAAATTAACATTTTATGTATTTTTCTATGATATTTATATATATATATATTAATTTAAACGATATTGAAATAAATAAATATATATATATATATAATTTGAATATATATATATATTAAATAAGATTTAATATTTATATGATTTTATGATCATTTGTATCTTGTTACAACAAAAAAAATTAAACCATTGATCAAAAAATTTCAACATAGATTTTTAGCAGTCTTGATAATTTATATTAAACAAACTCAAAATATAGCATATAAGTAAAAATCTAATTTTTTATTACATACTTATGTGATTGTTAAATTTCTTTTTTAGGAATGTAAAATTGAAAAAAATGATGAAAGATATATAAATTGTTATCAGATCGTATATTAATATGTTGTAATAACATGTGGCTATCGAAATATGTTGTAATCAAACGTGGCTACCAAGATATGTTGTAATGTTCCATATAAGTATATAATTAACATATATGTATTTTATATGATATATATTTTAATTTAAACAATATTAAAATACAAATGTATATTATTTAATCTGAATATATATTAAATAAAACTTCATATTCATATGATTTTATGATTACTTGTATATTTTTATAACAAAACATTAATTATGAAAAAGTACTAATAGTTTTTGAATTATGCATCAATTATTTTTGTATCTTTTTCCATATTTCCATTGTTCTCATAAAATTTTCATTGTAAAGATTTTAACTGTTGTAGTAATTTATAGTCGTTTTGAAAAATTCAAAATATAATATATAATAAAAATTCTAGATTTTTTATTACATGGTTAATATGATGTTTAATATTTTTAATAACATAAATTAAACAAAATTGATGAAGGATACAAAAAAAATTAACAAATATTTATTATTCAAAACATTAATTGTCACATATATGTTAATCATATTAGGTAATTCCGTAGTTATTATTTAAGGAAAGAATGTAAAATATCCTTTTATCGACTACTAATCAATATGCATGTTAATTTAACAAAAGTATAATCTATATTTAGATGGACCAACTATATATATATATATATATATATATATATATATATATATATAATTTGAATATATATTAAATGAGATTTAATATTTATATGATTTTATGATCATTTGTATCTTGTTACAATAAAAAAGTTAAAGCATTGATTAAAAAAATTCAACGTAGATTTTTAGTAGTATTAGTAATTTATATTAAACAAACTCAAAATATAGCATACAAGTAAAAATCTTATTTTTATTATATACTTATGTGATTGTTAAATTTCTTTTAAGAATATAAAATTGAAAAAAAAATGATGGAAGATACATAAATTGTTATCAGATCGTATATTAATATGTTGTAATGACATGTGACTATCGAAATATGTAGTAATCAAACGTGGCTACCAAGATATGTTGTAATATTACATCTAAGTATATAATTAACATATATGTATTTTATATGATATATAGTTTGATTTAAACAATATTAAAGTACATATGTATATATATTTAATCTGAATATCTATTAAATGAAACTTTATATTCATATGATTATTTGTATCTTTTTATAACAAAACATTAATTATGGAAAAGTACTAATAGTTTTGGAATTATGCATCAGTTAGTTTTGTATCTTTTTCTATATTTCCATTGTTCTTAGAAAATTTTCATTGCAAAGATTTTAACTGTTTTAATAATTTATAGTCGTTTTAAAAATTCAAAATATAACATATAAGAAAAAAAATCTAGATTTTTATTACATAATTAATTTGATTGTTTAATATTTTTAATAAAATAAATTAAAAAAATGATGAAGGATACAAAAAAATATTATCAAATTTATATTATTCAAAACATTAATTGTCACATATATGTTAATCATATTAGATAATTCCGTAGATTTTATTTAAGGAAAGAATGTAAAGTATTTTTTTATGCACTACTAATCAATATGCATGTTAATTTAATAAAAGTATAATCTATATTTAGATGGACCAACTTTTTCCTAAGGATTCTGAAAGTCATTCTGGTGATGACACGTGGCTACACTTTAAAGTTGTAATGCTCCAGGATTAATATATAGGGGATGATCCTAGGAACAAAATAGTAGTCGAATATATAACTATTTCTTCTCGAAAAACTTTGTTTGCATTAATCAAATTTCTTTCGTTTTTTTCGTGTGTTTTTAAAACACATTTATCTAGGATTGGGCTTAAGTAACAAAGGACATATAACCAAAAGCTCACTAAATCTTACACCACCAAAACCAAAATGACAAACTGATAAGAGTTTTCAGACCCAAAAAGAAGAAAAAAAACTCTATCAAGAGCAATCCAACGTGCCATCTCCGCATATACCCACCATAACTCCACCAAAAAAAAACTTTGGAGGATAGAACACCATCCACAACAAAGAAGATATAAGTCATTTACTCAAGCCATCTACTCAAGCCAACTATACGGAAAAATAACCGACACAAGAAAGGAACCACCCCATCGACACAAAGAACCGCCATTGAACCACCACTAGATCTGAGACTAAGAATGCCAATGAGCACCATGACAATAGCAAGAGCAGGGTTCAAACTTACTTCACACAAGAAAGAACGAATGACGAGGGAGAAAGAAACAATGTAAGAAGAGAATAAACAAGAAAAACTTTGTAGAGAGGTGGATATGTCATATCTAAACAGATTTACACCTCAATGCGACATCCGACAAACTTCTACCAAAACCAACACACCACCGCACCACACGCGCGACTTCAGCGCACCGCAACTTCACCACACGAAGTAACAACATCAGATCTAGAGCCCATATGCGACTAGAAGGGAGGAAGGAAGGACCATAGACCATTAAGCAGTCCTCAAAGCAATCGACGAGCCACCAAAACCAAACCACAACCTACACACCGCCATGCAAACCACCGATCTAGTGAGCTTTTAAGATTAAAAGGGAATTTCATTCACAGATGAACAACCTGAGGGGATAAAAGGATGAGACGGAGTGCCTCTCACACCGCCGGAGACGACAATGGAGAGCTGAGTGAGAGATGAGAAAAAGGCACCTAGGGTTTTTGGAGTTCTAGAGAGAAGGTAGAAAATATTCTCTCTCTAGATACTTCTTTTTGATAGTAGTCGAATAAATAACTTGGTCAGTATTCAACCAAAGTAAATCGTGCTAAAGCTGACCAAACCGAAATGACAGTTCCAAAAATGAACCATATCTTAATCCACATATTTATTTTTGAGAAAATTGGCCTACATGCCACAAAACGGACCATATTTAGAAAAGTAGCGTTGATTTGACTTAATTTTCTCGTTTACGATTTTGCCCCTAATCCCACTTCCTAGCATTGGCACCATAGCTTCAGATTACTGACACACTCCCCTCTCCTTATTTTAATTTGTTTTTCTATTTTTTCTCTCATCTCCTCTCCTTTCGTTTATTCTGAACAACTCTTCTCACTTTTTTATCTTGTTCTTTTCATGTTTTCTTCTTTCCTCTATACTTTCTATAATTATGATCTTCATCAAATTAAATTATCTTTTTAACATTCTATTTGCTATAAATTACACAATTTTATTATCTATCCTCTACAATATTCGTTAACAACTAACACCTATGTTACATGTATTGTTACATCTACAATATTCGTTAACAACTAACACCTCTGTTAACACCTCTGGTATATGTTTTTGTTAACAACTAACACATCTGTTAACATCTTTAATAATTGTTAACAACTAACATCTTTGTTATCTCTTCTGAGATGTGTATTTGTTAACAGATAACACCTCTGTTAACATCTACAATATTTGTTAAAAGCTAACGCCTTTTTTGATATATGTATTTGTTAATAAATAACACTTTTATCAATATACATTCTATGTATATGTGTTATACTATTTATGTTAGTCATCTATATTTATCTTGACATATATTGTACTTGTATTATATAACAAGTTTGAGTAAATTCGCTTCTATGGTTTATTATTCAAATTTTCCATATTTGTCATCGTTAAATCAAACCAAAAAAATATATGTATGGTAGAAAATCACCCAGATGAGAGAAAGAGAGTGTCAGGAGAGAAAGAAAGTGTTAGATGAGGGAAATATGGTGTGAGAAGGGAAGTAGAAGATCAAAGGGTATAAAGGTCAAACAGAAGCAAAAATGGTAAGGCAAATTGTCTTTGTGTCAACTCATGAGTATTTCCCTAATATGAACCTCTCATATGTATATTTGACTAAAACTCTCTTTATTTTTCCTATAATCTAAAAGTAAAAAACAAATTGAATCTAAAAGTTGATTTAAAACTAGCTTTTATCAGAAAATAGTACACAAAAAATTACAAAACTGTCATTTGTCAAATAGTAAAAACTATTTGTAGTAATTAATAAACTTAATATTAATAAATATTTTGAAATATTTATTTAAAATAAAATATTTATTTAAAATAAAATATTTATTACTACTTTTTAAAATAAAATAAATTTTAATCTACTCTAACTTTTTTGTTTTAATCCCTAAAGACATCATCAATGGTAAAAGTTATATGAGTTTCTCAAAGAGAAATTCCTAGAATGACACTAAAAGGTTTTATTATAAACATAGCACACAAGGGTTAAAATCACCAAAATATTATTAAGAAAGTTAATAGACACTTATACCCTTGGGGTTAATTAATCTAGAATTAGGATTTAGATTTGAAGGGTGAAATTTTGAGGTGGGGTTTAGGATTTAAATAAATTAATATTTAAAAAAAAATTAAAAATAGTTTCAAAAATAATTTTGTGATTTCAAAATATTTTTTTTAAAGTTTGAAAGAAGGTCGAAAAATAAAAATAAATAAACATTTCAAATTGAAAAGGTATTATTCAAAAATAATTATAAATTATAATTTTTATTTTTCTACTTTTCATTTTTTTATTTTCATTAGTTAATAATTATTTATAGTTATATATCTATAAAGTTAGAATATAATCATTTTTACCTTTTTAATGAAATATGTTTTATTCATTTTTCTCCTTGTGTACTCTTTTGGTGAAAAGTTCATTTTCATGTTTTTCGACAAGAAAAAAGAGAAAAATACTCTTTCTCAAATGTTAGTATTTTATCCATTTCATTTCTTTTTGTTTTACATCAACATAAACAAACTCACGAAGACTTTGCGAACTAAACTATTAACTCTGCATCCATATGAATGACAAACGGCAGCTGTCTCCTGACACTGCATGTTAGGTTGTCCGTCCTTGAATTATGCGTTCGCGGTATATGAATAATCTCTGAGCTTGGAAACTTCCTATGGGGTCTTGATATCTTCCTAGTTCTGAAACAATCTTCACCAATTGAGAGCAATCCGTTGCAAATATGACATAAAACTGACGTAAATTCCGCATGCATTTCATTGCCCAGATGAGCGCCTCTATTCCCGAGTAAAGGGGTGAAAGATTGTCCCTTGTATTCCTCGCTCCCATTAATCCATCAAAGCCTTCCAGTGTAATATACCAACTTGTCCCGAGTAGTATACCAACCTGTCTTGAGTAGTTTTCATGGATTTTCGATGACCCATCCGTAAAGCACCATTTGCCCGGTATCAGAGGCAAAGTTTTCACCTTTATCGCCCTATTTTGGGAGGAACTTTATGTGAGGGTAGCATGTCCATCCATATTACTATGGGATCAATTTAACGATTATGTGGTAACGATTCTGTTTCTGCTAATTTAAGAGTATCTATGGGATCACCTTCCATATTACTAAAAACTGTGTTGTTTCGTCCTTTCCAAATGTACCATAAAATAAATGCAAATTTATGATTTTCCAATCGTGGAGATACTTGCCAATACAAATGGTCCATATTTGTAAAAAGTGATTAGGCACAGAAAACATCTGGGTTTGATGAAATCCGTGAGAGAGCCAAAACTTGAACTGCTAGTGAACATTAAAAAAAAAACACATTGCTTATGGATTCCTCAGCTGCTCAACATGAGGCGCCAAATATATTACCATGGATCCCTCTTGCTCGTAAGTTTTTTTTTACCGCTATGTATCCTGATACTATCTACATAAGAAATGCTTTATATTTGGGTTAAAAATAGACACTTATACCCTTAGGGTAAATGGACACTTATTCCCTTAGGGTTAATTAATCTAGAATTATGGTTTAGATTTGAGGGTTGAGGTTTAGAATTTAAAAAATAAATAAATAAATATTTAAAATATTTTTTTAAAATTGTTTCAAAAAGAATTTTTCGATTTCAATTTATTTTTTAAATTTGAAAGAAGGTCCAAAAATAAAAATAAATAAAAAGTTCAAATGGAAAAGTATTATTCAAAAATAATTATAAATAATTATATTTATTTTTCAATTTTTTTATTTTTCATCTGTTATTTAATACTTATTTATAGTTATATATCTATAAGTAAGAATATAATCATATTTTTTTTAATGAAATCTATTTTGTTCATTTTTCTCCTTGTGTACTTTATTGGTGAAAAAAATCATTTTAATGTTTTTCGACAAAAAAGAGAAATTCGCCCTTTCTCAAATGTTAGTATTTTATCGATTTCATTTATTTTTGTTTGTCATCAACATAAACAAACTCAAGAAGACTACTCTGCAAACTAAACTATTAACTTTGCATCCATATTAACGACAAACGATGGTTGTCTCTTGACATTGCATGTTAGGCTGTCCATCCTTAAATTTTGCGTTCGAGTTATGAATGATCTCTGAGCTTGGAAACTTCTTTGTCTTGTTATCTTTCAAATAACTTGCAAAGGCGGTCATTTTTCTGGTTCTGAAACTATCTTCACCAGTTGAGAGCAATCTATTGCAAGTGTGACATAAAACTGACGTAAATTCTGCATGTATTCCATTGCCTAGATGAACGCCTTTTTCCGAGTGAAGGGGTGAAAAACTTGCCCTTGTATTTTTTCGCTCCTATTAATCCATTAAAGCCCTCCAGTGTACTATACTAACCTTGTCCCGAGTAGTTTTCATGGGTTTCCCATGACCCATCCGTAAAGCACCATCTATCTGATATCAGAGGTAAAGTTTTCACCTCTACCGCCCTATTTTGGGAGGCCCTTTGTGTGAGGGTAGAATGTCCCTCAGCCCACGGTAACAATTATGTTTCCGCCAATTTAAGAGTATCTATGGGATCAACATCCATATTACTAAAAACTTTGTTGTTTCATCCTCTAAATGTACCATAAAATCTATACAAATTTATGATCTTCCAATTGCAGAGACATTCGTTAATACAAATGATTCATAATTGTGAAAAATGATTAGGCAGGAAAAATATATGGGTCCGATGAAGTCCGTGAGAGCGCCTAAACTTGAACTGCGGGTGGACATTCAAAGACACATGCTTTATGGATTCCTCAGTTGCTCCGCATCTGGCGCAAGATATATCACCTTGGATCCCTCTTGCTCATAAGTTTTTTTACCGCTATGCATCCGGATACTATATGCCATTAGAAATTCTTTATCATCGGTGGACAGCGTACTTTCCAGCAAAAAGCCTTTAGGGGAGCGACCGTAGGTCCATACTCTATTAGGATTCTTTCTCTGTCATGGTAAACCTATTCCACTTGATATCCAAATATCACTGTGTATTTCCTATTATTTGTGAAGTGCCATCCATCTTTATATTCTATCTTTATCCGGCTCGATGGTATAATTTCTATAATCTTTGCATCGTGGGGATCCACAAAATATCGAATCGCTTGTAAATTCCATGTTCGGGAAGTTGCTATGATGAAAGAGACCACTGTAAAATCAGGATAAAGGTTGTGTTGATTTATGTATGCTGGTCTCGGAAGAGTGGTTGGGAACCAAGGATCATTCCATACTGAAGTAGATGAGTATGATATTGTGCCAACCATAAGACGATGAGTATGATCTAATCGATTCTAGGGGTGAAGCATTTATGAAGTATGTCCTTTGAATACAAGAGAAGATAATGTATTTAGTTTCTCTATCAAGTGCCAAAACTGCTTTCCAAGCATGGTCGTGTTGAAATTCGTGTGATCCGTAAAGCCCATATCTCTTTCATCCATATGATTTTATAATTTGTCCCATGATTTCTGGTGCATATCTTTTGTATTTCCCACTGAATTCTACCAAAATTGTGCTACTACACTCGTCAATTTTTTTGTTACAGCCTGTGATATACAGAAAGAGGACATTACATGATTTGGTAAAGCAGTAACTATTGGTTTTATGATCACTTCCTCTTCCTCCTTGGTAAAGAATGTAAAAGTCTATTCATTAACCCGATTAGTTAAACGGTCCTGGGAAAAAAAAACCAAAAACTTATGTCTTTGATGCCCTCCAAACTCTCTAGAATTCCCAAATATGAACCCATCATGCCTATGTTCTGAATCCTAAAATATCTCGAAGCTCCTACCGAAAAGGTTTCCTCAATCTTATGTCTAAATTGAAAATAGGATTTTTGGAAATTTATTAGCTGACCCGACACTGCCTCGTAATCCTTTGAAATCCTCAGAATGGTTTGACAATCCTCTCTTTGTGCCTTACAAAAAAAAAGAGACCATTATCTGCAAATAGCAAATGAGATATCGATGGACAGTCCCTTGCAACCTTCATCCTGTTAGTTGTTTCTCTCTCTCACATAAGGAGACAGTGGGTCACCTTGACGCAAACCTCTATATGGAGTTATGTGTCCTCTTGGTTGACCATTTAATAATACTCGATATTGTACTGAATATATACATTCCATCATTAGTTGGATCCATTGAGGATCAAAACCCATCTTGTGAAGTAAAACCCGAATAAAAGTCCCTTTCACCCTATCATACGCTTTATTCATATCCGTTTTATGACCATAAACTTGTTCTGTTATGACTTATTAGTTCTTAAACCATGAACATCTCCTAAATAAGGTTATTGTCGGAAATCAGCCTTTCAGTTACTTTATTTTAAAAATCATTAGACCACTAATAAAAATACAAGTGTAATTTAAATATCATAAATATATTTAGGAGTCACTCATATGATCTTTCTTATATTTAATTTATTCTATTTCTTTAACTGATGAGAAACATGTGAGAGATTTTTGATGATACGCTCTGATTCCTAATTTTTATCTTTTTTTCAAACCTAAATTTTTATCCTAAAAGTCAAATTTCTTATTCCCAATCATTTAATATTAGGATACTAGGACTGGTCCGCGCTACGCGTGGGATATAGTTGTCGTGTGATGTATATCACTATATAAGTGTATTTTTCATTATATGTGTTTCATGTTAGAATTTGCGAGAAAGGTGTATAATAACGTTGATGGTTTTTAAGTATTTTTGGTGTAGAGAGTTTATAAATGTTAAGATTAGTTATTTAGGTTTTGATGATTGTGTTTATATTAAGAGATTGATATGTGTATACAATACTATATAGTTTGGGTGAGGTGGTATGGGATTTGAAAAAGAAAGCTATATAATACATTTGGTATTGGTGGTAAGTGCTATTAGTGTTAGCAGAGCCAGAAAATTTAAACATTAGCTTAGGGCATCAGTTTTACTTGTAGAATTAAAGGGTATATTTACCAACAGTATAGTTATATATAGTTTTGTTGGTAATTTTATTTGATAGTTTTTCTAATTTGAATTGTTGCATAATTGTTTGTATTATTTTATTGTAAACACTTTTGTAAAATAAAAATATTATTTTTGTTTAGCCTATGGCATGAAAAACTGTTGTCACGGCTCTGAGAGTTAATTACCTAGTGAACATGTATCCGAACGTTCATGCGTACAATATGCTGTGAGACGATTTTGATATATAGAATCGTTGTTGTTGTCATGTTATTGTCTTTCGGTTAGAACAATTTGCATCTAACAATTGTTTTAATTTTTCAATGTCTCCGTTTTGTTTTGTACACGACTTTGTAGTTATTTGAATATATGTTTAATGGAATTTTATATCATGTCAGAATAATTTTATATCTTTTGTGTCCCTATAAAAGGTTTAGTTATGTTATATACTCCCTCTATTTCTAAATAAGTGTCACTTAGACACATTTCACACATATTAAGAAAATGAATAAATATACTACTATGCCCTTATTTAATGTATATTTATTTAAATAAAAATAATTCTTAAAAACATCTATTGGTTAGTTAAAATGGTAAGAATGAGATTATATGGGAAAACTGCATTGAAATGTAAAGTGACATTTTTTTTGAAACAAGAAAAAAAATGGTAGAATGACACTTATTTAAAAACAGAGGGAGTATTATTATATAAACGTTGTTTTTGCATCCCTATAAAAGATCATATAAATTGTTAATTTTGTAAGTTTGTTGCTTTTGCATCCATATAAAAGGTCATATAAATTGTTAATTTTGTAATAGAAACTCTAACCTAGTGAAGTGATTAGAAACTATGACCCCATAGATATTTCTCTTCTTTCTTCTCTTCCTTCTTTGAGAGACCAATGATATAGAATTCAATCCGCGCATTCGGACATATAATTTTCATTTATATAACTATATAAAAAATAATCAAATATATTATTTCTAATTTTAGTTTTATAAATTATGTAATTCTATAAAAGTTTTGTTTTGTGTCTCGTCCAACATTACTAATATAAGACTTGTATTTTTATATGTAATTTATTTCTCATCAATTGTTAACTTTGTTGCAATGTTTTTATATGTATATTACCTCGTTCATGACCGCAATGAACCATTCTAGTGATCACTTCTCCTTTGTTATCCAATAGAAATAAGCTCGTACAGTGTTGTTTCTATAGACATAAGATTGTGGCTGGTGCCTTCTTTGAAAGATTTTTGGTTCTTGATGTTAAGGATATCTCTAAGTATACTAATTAGTGGGTTGAAACTGATCTCTAGACCTACCAGAAGCGATACATCTTAGTTTCAGTAATTTTTTGTAGGGCCTTCGATCAACACCCTCATAAACTTTTCCTGTATACTAATTATATTAAAAAGGAAAATATTTTTTTAATTTTTTTATAAAAAAAAAACTATTTTTTCAATTGGTACATAACAAAGAATTCATGCTTGCATGGAAATATTTATATACACTTCAGTAACAAAAACACATTTGTATACACGTTTAATAATAAAATATACACATATTAAGTAATATCTTATTATATTTAACTTGTTTGACAAAAAAAACCATTGTATTTAGTTTGAAGTTGTTACACATGCAAAAACGCATTTTCAACGTCTTCTACAGTTAATACATAATTGTCGTGATCAATATGACAATATCTCATCTTTGCTAAAGATAAAAGTGAAAGCTTTAGAGGTCGTACAACTTGTTAGTGGAGATTTATGCTGATTTCTTTGTGCTGCGTACGAACTTATTGACAGACATTCTCAAACTTGAGTTACACTATGAAACTAAGTCCTCTAATCTACTTCTATATACACTATCATGTTAATAAACATAGTAAACTGGTTTTCATTTTCTTTCGAAGCTAAGATTTAACTGGAGCTCTTGTAACTTTCCAACAGTATGTTTGCAAGTGGTAAGCCTCTTTGATGTGTTTTTTCATCTCCGTTCTGCTGTTCATCTGCTTTTCAACAATCAAGGTGTCTACATTTTGTTAAGCCAGCTTTATCTCTACCACCAGCTGCGATTCAAGTTCCTCAGTCTAGCAAAAAAGTGATATGTGTTGGATCCAGAAAAGATGAAAATGTACTAACCCATGTTCCTCTTGTGGTTCTGGTAAATATTATTACCTTTTTTGAAAGGTTCTTAGTGTTTCGTTCATTGATCTTTGTATGTAAACCAAACATGGTTTCTTTCATTTTTCAACCTACAAAAATTAACACAACCCAGATCAACACTTTAATGATTCAATATACATATATGTGGAAATGTCAACTTGAATCTAGGTTACCATTTTCTTGTATTTCAAGAATTCAGTTATGTATAGCTGCTTCTTTGCAGGCCCCAACTCTATCCCTCTTACTCTGGTAGCAAAATATCAGTGAGCATAGCGGTTCGTTGTTGTCCTTTTTGTTATAGGCTCATCACACAGACCAAAATGCAACATGAAAATAATTCACAAAATCAAATAAAAAAAGAAGAGAGTTGTGAAAATATGTGAGATGCTAAGTTACTCGTTATCTGTTGCTTTACCACGGCGAGCTCTAACATGAACATATGAAAGCTTCTCGTTCTCTTCAGAGCTTTTGTTCTTCTTCTTCTTCTTCTTCGTTGAGCTTTTAGCCTATAGATAATGTTAGGGATATGTGTCAAGGATTCATCAATCATCGGCTTGATCAAATGTTAACAAAACATAACTTGTGTCTCACATTCTTGTCGAGTAGTTTTCTCTTGTGAGACCGATTGTTCTGGCTAGTTCACGCGCTATGATCAGAAACCAAACCCTGAGATGAATCTGTCTCACCAGGCTCGGCTTTGAGACTTTCCAGATTAGAGTTGGAGTTAGAAGGTACCAATCTCGTAGTAGTAGGCTCACCAGAGACGTTTTCGCTTTACTGCTGCTCATCAGCAATCACCGAGAAGCGAGCTGCTCGCTCCAAGAGGGCTGAGTTAAAAGAAAAGTCAATGTCCCGCAAGAGCGAAGAGGCGATGGAGAGTTATCTAAACCAATTCTGGTAACGGCCAATGCTTGAAAATATGACAACGGCAATGGAGAAGCTCCACTGCTTGCTTAGGTGGAAGCTCAAGCAACGACGTGAGACTGCCACTGCTCTCCGCCGCGTTTCAGTTTCCCAAAATCTCCGTCGCGTTTGAAACATAACATTTACTCGCAGTCATGAAAGAACTATATAACATTTACTATTTCAAAGATAGTAAGTAAAGAGATAAGAGGATGTTTTCCAGAAGGAAAGCATACCTATTTATACTCCAGAGACACCGACTCTCAGAGGCTTACAACTCATTGATGTTGAGATCATGGGTAAAGGAGTTATTAACATGATAAATGGGATGGATTCGTAATTGGGGTAGTCTCGACTGGACGGAAAGGAAGTCGAAGGGGGAGACGGGATCCCAGGCGAACTGAACCATCACGCAAAGCTGACCAAATCTATCTTCACGTCGGCTGAGAGTGGAGCATGTCGTGAACCCTAACCCAGTTAGACCACAGCGTTTGAGAGGATGATTTGCTGGTTATTGGGTTGGTAGCTGAATATAACATTAGGTCCAAAATTGTGATCAAGGCCCAACCGTCTGAAGATAAAGCTTAGTTAAACTTTGAGTTCGGATACGAGGGATAATTAAACTTTGAATTCGGATAAGAGGGACAGTTAAACTTTGAGTTCTGATAAGAGGGACAGGTGTCAAGCTGTGGGAAAGCAAATTGATGACGTGTCTCTCTAAGAAGAGAGACAATCTCTTCTTTATAGTAGAGACAATCTCTTCTTTATAATAATAGATATATGTGCTCAGCTCAAAAATGTAACTATTTATATTTTGAAAAACAAAAAAAAAACTAAAAAACTTATCCAAAATGTAGATAAAACTGTTGGCGACGAAAAAGCTCTAACTACAATTTTGATTAACACTTATAGTTCTTTTTTCTTTGGCAAAGAACACGTTTAGTTCTATTCTGATATTTTTGGATAAAATATTTGCTACCTTATTTAAAGATTAAGATGTCTATGTATATATGACTTTCGCAAACTGATTCCTTCATTCATGAACACTTCGAATATGATAGCGAATTCCAAAATCCATTTCCTTTTGTTCACAATTTTTTTTTGCATTGCTGAAAAAGAAACTGTACGAAATCCCATAGACCATTAATTTCTTTTTGTCCTTGTTCAGTTTCCGATAAGGAAAAGACTATTAAGTTCTCTTTTGGGCAAATCTCCCAAATAACCATTTTTGAAGTTTTTGTTAAAAAAATAACCCTTAAGAACAAAAATGACAAATCTAGCCTGTTTTTATTTTCAAAAAATAAATTTTATTTTATTTTTTTTCAATTTTAAACCTCACCCTCAAAATTCAACCCCATAACTCTAAACCCTAAGTTTAGATTAGTTAACCCAAGGGTTAACAAAATGACTAATATACATTTATACCCCTTGGGTTAACTAATCTAGACTTAGGGTTTAGAGTTATGGGGTGGGGTTTTGGGGGTGAAGTTTAAAATTGAAAAAAATAAAATAAAAATTAATTTTTTGACAATAAAAAATGCTAGATTTGTCATTTTTGTTCTTGAGGATTATTTTTGTGACAAAAACTTTTTTAAGGTTATCTTAGGGTATTTCTCTTCTCTTTTTTCATTTATCTAATTCACGTTATGATGTAATAATCAAATTAATTTCAACTATTCTTTTTTTTTTCTGAAAAAAATGTAGAGTTTTAATCATAAGAGCTAGTGTTTACTTGAATTCCCAAAATAACAATAAATGAGAGAAGCTTTTGTAATTAGCGGAAACTAATTTTACTGTGCCTTTAATGATCTTATCAAACCTGAACTTATTGTATGCTTAGAATATGAGATTCAGTGAAAACTAGTATTTAGGATTCCAAAGCAGAAGGTGTTAGAGTTACGGAAGTACGTTAACTCCAGCATTGTGACTTAAGTTCGAGATGTCACTTCATTTGATTCCATGTCAATTTGTTGTTTTATTGAAATTGAAATGCAATTTTTGAGAATTCTTTGTGCCTAGCATTTTATCCAATTGCTCACAACCTCGAGTATATTTCTTTCATGTTTTCTTGTTCTTGTCCTTTTGAATTATGAAACTGAAAATCAAACAAACAATCGTCTTTATCGCTTTAGGTAGTAATTTGTCTGATAACTCTACGTGTGATCTCTTGTCCTTGTGGATTAGATCATGTATTGTTACTGCACACTTGATTGTGCACTTGCAATTAGATAATTGGGTTAAAACCTGAATTATCAACCATCTAGAGCAATTCCTCTTTTGGTCCATCCTATGACATCAATTAGTGGTTTAATATTAGGGGAGGAGAAGAATTGGGATAATAGAGCGATGGAATCCTTAGTCGTCTTAGATGATATCTCACTATACAAGATGATATGCAGAGGAATGGGTACTACCAGAGTTATACAAGATATGGTTGCTAGACAGTGAAATCATAGTATTTGGTGGCTCACAATGTTATGGTTGATGGAGGCTTTGAGATATGCATAACGGAATATCAATGTGTTTCAGTATTATGCTTCGAAAGTTAATGCGCCCCACAAAATGCGGTATCTTATTTGGCAGTTGATAACAATTCACTCGGCATTTACAAAGAATCTTACAAATAGAAACATGAGATGTGACGATCACTACTCTAGATGTGGAGAAGAGTTTGATCAATAAACCATGTGATTCTGAATGTCTTCTACCTCTGCAAACTTCGGCTTTGTCCTTTACGCCATCATGACCATCAGTCTTTCTTTCAGAAAATGTTTATACTAATATGGACTATTTGTTCAGGATAAAAAATGAGTTTGAAAACTTGGAGGATTACCAAACCCTTGGTTAACTTGATATATCTAGAAAGCACATAACAATAAGACTTTTCGAGGAGTTGACAAAAATCTTAGGAAATTGTTTGATATACTAAGGTAGAATATCATGCTTGAAATAAAGCAAACATGCCATCTAACTTATCTGATGCTCAACAAGAAATACATTGTATCAAGGTCTAAAGCCTTTAAATATATGGTAGATAAATCTTAACATCATGATACACCTTTCAGTGTATCTTGATTGAAATGGAAAGATTCTACTGGGGAAATAAATCTTTTAGGAACTAAGAACATGTATAGACGAGTATCACCTCTATATACATAAGTTGAGACACACATATGTGAGCGATGCAAAATATGCCAATAATCTGTGATATGTCCCAATATTTACCACTTTTAGACTATGTTATAGGCCATATTTAGAGTATATTATGTGTGTGTTTATTTTTTAGAGTGTTTTCAAGTTCATGTACGTTTTGAAGAACTTTGGTGATTCTGGAGCTTTTTGAGCTACAGAACTGCAAAGACGCGTCAGAATTTTATATATGGATGGAGACCTTCCAACAATGAGATTGAGCTGATCTTCTTACACAATATAGAGCTCTGCGTCAGCTTTCTAATGACAATGGTTTGGGGTCAATAAGGATTCTAGAGCCAAAGTTATACCCATTTCACTCAAGAGTGGTCCGTCTGCCTCGCAAGAGGAAGCTGTCGAGGAGATGAAGGAATGTAAATCGATGGAAGACCCTTGGTGTCGAGCGAAGGTGATTCCATAACATGGGATATGCTATTTTATGACTGACTTAAGCCCATAAGCCATCACAAATCACCAGAATGCCCTTGACCGACTTTACACCCTATTTATATGTTTCTAAGCCATTGTTTAGGCTACATGTTGTCTAAGCTTTCTTTTATTCATAGTTCTAGGGTTAGGAGAGAAGGGGGAACTCCTTCAGAGTCACCATGGAACTCCTTTGGTTCTATATTATTGATTTCTATTTATTCTATTCATCTATGATTTATGTTTCTTTGATCATGTCTGAGTAGATCTCTTTGTTAGATTTATGGTTTATTAATGGTACTGATGAATTAGCCAAACAATAGAACTTATAGGGTGATTATTAGATCTATCAGCAGAATTGTGCTTATTTCATGTGTTCTAGAGTAACTAACTAGAACTCTGATCTTAGGATAATTGACAACTGCGAGAATATGATCATTGCCTGAATAAATCCTGTTGAGTTAGGTTGACATGCTATTAGAATAATTTAGAAGTTTAATAATTCACTTAAAATATTAATGACAAATAATATTAATTATATATTTAATGTTTATTTTTATTATAACAAATCTGTTCAGAGAAATATTAAAAAGCTTACCAAAAATTTTAAATATCTTTTATAAAATAATTCACTAATTTAGTAACAAAAATTCAAACGACAAATAATTCACTAATTTAGTAACAAAAATTCAAACGACAAATAATTCTCCAAACTCAAAATAATTGTGTAATTTTCGAAATTTCAGTCAAATATAAATTATTTAAAATAAATATTTCAAACTCAAAATGATAATATTCCTAGTTTTATAAAAGGTAAAAATCAAATGCGAAAGTATAAGTTTCTGAAATTCAGCAAGAAGAACAAATTATATTGTATAAATAAAAGAGCAGTAAAAAGAGTAGTATAATATTCTGAAATCTTAATTTAATAACAAACAAAAATCAGAAAACCTAATACCATAACATCCAAAAGTATATTGATAAAATTTACTAAAATATTAGGGTTTAAATACTTAAAATAACAATGTATTTTCTTATAAAATTTCTCAATATACTAAAATAATAGATGCTAAAATAGTTTTTTTTCTAAATACAACATGAAAATATAAATTATCCTAAGCAAATCTCCTTTCTACAGTATAACTAAATATATGGGAAATTGCTAAAAATATCACTTTCCTTGTACCACTTTTCAAAAATACCTTAATCACTTTTACCCTTGTTTTTAAGAGGAAAAAACACATTTATAATCATTGAGTTAATTAATCCAAGACTTAGGGTTTAGAGTTAAAGGGTGGGGTAGGGTGGGGGTAGGGTTTAGAAATTTAAAATTTAGGATTCTAATTAATTTAAAAAAAAATTGCTCCTTAAAAAGTGATATTTTTGAAAATGTCTCTTTAATGAATGTAAAAATGAAAAGTGGTACAAGGAAAGTGGTAATTTTGAAAATTTCTCTAAATATTTTTAAAAATGAATTGTATGCAAACTGTATAAATTTCTAAAAAAACATATTTTGAAAGAGATTCTCTATTTAATTATTTCATATTATGAACTTATTTTATCAAACTCAAAATATATTAGTGTGTAATAAAAATTAATAATAAATTAAAATGCATAAAATAAATTATTTTTCATGAAATTTTAAATTTATTGATCATGTGAAAAGAGAACATTTACAAGGTAATTCTAGGTAAATTAAATGTGAATGAATGAAAAAAATAACGGCTTTGGCCCTATGTAAGATGTTTATGACATCATCAAAATTATACATTATAAAATGAGAAATATATCCGCACGTACAAACTCTAGTGTTATTCATTTTTTGGTCTATCTACCTTTTTGACAGTTACGGTCTAATTCCAGTGCGCGCGCGCACACACACACATATATATATATATTAGGTGTTTGTTCACAATTTTGTGAGTAATTATATTATTGGAAATTGTCAAAAATACTATTTTTTATATTATTTTTCAAAAATATTTTAACATCTTTTATCCTTATTTTTTAAGAGGAAAAAAACATACTTATAACCTTTAGGTTAATTAATCTAAGACTTACGATTTAGAGTTAAGGGGTGGTGTAGGGTGGGGGTAAATTTTAGGAATTTAAAATTTAGGATTCTAACTAATTTTAAAAAAATTGCCCCTTAAAAAAGTGGTATTTTTGAAAATGTCTCTTTAATAAAGGTAAAAATGATAAGTGGTACAAGGAAAATGGTATTTGTGAAAATTCTCCTTATATTATATCAAAAATAGATATTATATTTACACTGATATAGTTTTGAATAATAATTTTAACTTTTAAAAAAAAATTTAATTTCAAATAATTAGATATTCAGAAATTTCAGTATATAATTTACACTATCACTGAGATTTAAAATAGTTAAACAACATAAACTTTAATCAATAAAACTCTTTCTCTTACAGAAAGCATTATTATAATTAATTCAGATAATTGGTTGTTGAATTACTTTATATTTTATTTTAATACATGAAAAACCAGAAATAATTTGAGAAATTGTCAAAAATATCACTTTCCTTGTACCACTTTTCACTTTTACCTTAATCACTTTTACCCTTATTTTTAATAAGAAAAAACACACTTATAACCCATGCGTTAATTAATCTAAGACTTAAGATTTAGAGTTGAAGGGTGGGGTAGGGTGAGGTAGGGTTTAAGAATGTAAAATTTATGATTCTAATTAATTTTTAAAAAAATTACCTCTTAATAAAACGATATTTATGAAAATGTCTTTTTAATGAAGGTAAAAATGAAAAGTAGTACAACAAAGGTGGTAAAATTGAAATTCTCCCAAATAATTTAGCTTTCAAATTTCTTAAAAACATTTCTTAAAAACATTTTTTTCCTTTGAAAGCTAAATTATTTGGGAAAATTTCAAGTTTACCATTTTTGTTGTACCACTTTTCATTTTACCTTCATTAAAGAGACATTTTCACAAATACCATTTTTTAAGAGATAATTTTTTTAAAAAATTAATTAGAATCATAAATTTTACATTCTTAAACCCTACATCACCCTACCTCACCCTTCAACTCTAAATCCTAAGTCTTAAATTAATTAACCATGAGTTATAAGTGTGTTTTTCTTATTAAAAATAAGAGTAAAAGTAATTAAGGTAAAAGTGAAAAGTGATACAAAGAAAGTGATATTTTTGACAATTTCCTTACAATAAATCATAGATTTCAGAAATCTAATTAATTTAAACCTAATAACATTAATTTTTGTGATATCACATTGTCATTGGAAAATAATTGAAATTTTTTAAATTATAAATTTGATTATTTCACATTCATTTGATATATTTTTTAGAATGTATATATTATAGGGGAATTTTCAACTTTACTACATTATTGGTACCAATTTTCATTTTTACCTTCATTAAAGAGATGCTTTCATAAATAACATTTTTAAGAGGTACATTATTTTAAATTAATTAGAATCTTAAATTTATATTTTTAAACCCTACCCCACCTTATCCCCACTTCTCAACTCTAAACCCTAAGTCTTAGATTAATTAACCCAAGGGTTATAAGTGTATTTTTTCTCTTAAAAATAAAGGTAAAATTGATTAAGTTAAAAGTGAAAGAGAAAAGTGGTATTTTTGATAATTTCTCTCTCTCCCTCTCTCTATATATATATATTGAATGAGTGAGGTTAATTAATATTATTATGTTTAAATTAATTAATTTTCTGAAATCTATGATTTATTGTATTCAATATTAATATAAATATATTAAAATCTTTTTTTATAATTGTTTATGTAGTATAATATGTATTTATAAGTATATTATCAACTTATATAATGTAATCTATGTTATTTAAATTATTTCTATAAATAATTTTGTTAATTCATCTATATTTAAGATCTTTAATTGTTTGTTTGGAAACAAAATTAGATTATGTAATTCTAGATTAGTTTCCTTTTAAAAAATTCAATTAAAAATTTAAAAATTTAAAATCATTAACCAATTAAATTATAAATATTAATTGGAGAGCTCTCATATGAGCAACATTTCAACGGAAACCACTTAAGTGACTTCTCAATTAAGATATAGGAGGATATAAACAGATCTTGGTTTCAATAAATTGTTCTCCAATCACACGTTTTCAAATTGCAATTTTAATATCCTGAAAGTTTAGAGTTTCCAATCTATGTCTATTCCTAACTGAAACTACAAATTATGTGTTAAAAGGAATAGTGAAATGGCAAAAGGAACAGTGGACAACCGCAAAAGGAATAGTGGACGGCACCGCATTCGTTGATATTAATAAAGGATGTGGGCCCCATTGTCACTATTTGCACAGTAACTCAAACTTTTTACTTCTATATAAAGGGATGTTGTTCGACGAAATAAATCATCCATCTTTCTCCTTCTCTCTTGTACGAGTATTATCTCTGTTCTACGGGTATAAAATTTTGCCTTTATTTAAATTTCGAGATACTATAAATCTGTAAGTTATTTCATAACACGTTATCAGCACGATCACTCTGCAATTCGGTAAAGTTTATATGTATCATATTTACCCTACTATAATGGCCGGTATACCGCCTTTATTACTATTTATTATTTTATAGTAATTATTTTATTTTATATTATTTATATATATTAATGTGGGCGGTATGTCGCCCCGTTAAGATTACTAAATATACTATAAATATGATTATAGGCTTGGCTTTGCCGCCATATAATTTATATTATTTAACTATATTAATGTAGGCGGTATGTCGCCTCGTTAATAAACCTTAATTGCTAAAAATGCATAATATTGGCTTGGCTCCGCCGCCGTATAATTTATTTATTGCATAATATTGGTCTGGCTCTGCCGCCTCATTATTTGTTTAATGTTTTAACGGAAATAATTTTATCACTAGAATAAATATTGATATTTGCATATTGTGAATATATTATATAAATGTTTGGTCACCTATATAAAATATTTTGAAATTTATTGATTCTGGTTGACTGTTTATTACAATATTTTCGGATTGATTTTTGGATCAAACGATTTAATCCCAACGGTCACAAAGAAATTTTTTTCAAAATTTCCCCTTTTTCCAACGGTCATGAACAGTGTTTTTCATCTATAAATACACTCATCATTCATTCATTCAACTCATCCAAAACATTTCATCTCCTCCCAAATATTTTCAAATCGCTCTCATCCGATTTTCTTTGCAAGAAAAATGATTCGGTTGTTTTTGATTTTGTGTGCGATTTTTATTTTTACTTCTATGTATTTGATTTATCTTGGAGGAGTTGCCGATGAAAATTTTGGCATTAATGTCTATTTAAGTTTTTATGCATTATTTTTCCTTGTAATTGCTTGCATGATTAATGTTAATGGCTTTTAAATATTATGTAATCTAATAAAAGTTATTATATTGTGTTTTAGAAATACAAATGGCAAGAATTGAACGTCTTCAGTTTTCGGCTCTAAAAACAACTGGCGAAAACTACGTCGGATGGGTCACAAACGTGAAACCATATTTGGTGATGAAAAAGTTAACCGAAACAATTGTAATCGGTAACAAGTCGCCACCTGATCATACGGCTGAAGCGATAATTTTCCTGAAGAAACACCTCGATGAGAATGTTATGCATGATTATGCGAACATAGAAGACCCAGCTGAGCTGTGGCAAGCCTTAAAAGAAAGGTTCGACAACCAGAAGGAAGTCAATCTTCCTCACGCTCTAGAAGAGTGGAAAAACCTGAGGTTCCAGGATTTTCAAAAGGTTGAGGAATACAATTTCGCTGTCCTGAGGATAGTTTCACTCCTGAAGTATTGTGGTAACCCTGTCTCTGAAGAAGAGATGATGAATAAGACGTACAATACCTTCCACAAACAGCTTCATTTCTTGCCCGAAATTTATAGAAAATGTGGGTACAAGAGATTTTCTGAATTGATGGTTGCGCTCATGTTGGCTGAGAAAAACAACGAGCTTCTGATTAAAAACCACAATTCTCGACCTACGGGATCCAAGGCATTTCCCGAAGTAAATGCTACGACGATGGGAAACTCAGAGAGGAGAATCCAATTCAGTAGGGGTCGTGGCCGCCGTTTCCACAACAAACGTGGAAAAACTTACAATCCCAAGTGGAAGGGATCTAACAAATGGGTTAGATCAGAACAAGTTTCTAAGGGTAAAGAAACCCAAGTGGATACCACCCAGAAGCATGAAACTGTATGTTACAGATGTGGATGTAAAGGGCATTGGTCCCGTACATGTCGTACTCCTCCACATCTGTGTAAGTTATATGAAGCATCCACAAGAGGCAAAGCTAAGGAAGTGAATCTAACAGAAAATTTTGAGGGAACATCTTACCTCGAAGCTTCTGATTTCGCAAATGAGCTGGACTAGATTACTCCAGAAGAGAACTGAAATGCTTATAATAAGACTATTTCGTAGCATTCAGTATTTCAATGTATAATTATTACATTTCATGTTTTAAACAAATAATGATGTTTTTAACATCACCTTAATGTATCATTATTGTGTGTTTTTCTTATATGATGGATGAATTTCATGTTTATCCTTTTATTGATGTTTGTTGCGATTACAGAAATGGATCATAATGCTAATGGAACAAAATCCAAGAAAAGAATTCGAGAAATTTGTATACCAGATAGTGGAACAACGCACACTATTCTGAGACAAATGAGATATTTCTCTGATATAAAACCGACAAGAATTATTGTTAATACAATATCAGGTCCTGCAGACGTGATTGAAGGAACTGGTAAAGCAAACTTTACATTACCAAATGGAACAAAATTTTCCGTAAACAATGCACTATATTCTCCAAGTTCTAAAAGGAATTTGTTGAGCTTTAAAGACATATATCGTCACGGATACGATACTCAGTCTGCAACTGAGAATGGAAAGAAGTGAATATATGTAACTTCTGATAAATGTGGCAGAAAACACATATTGGAAAAGTTTCCAGAACTTCCTTCAGGATTGCATCACACGTATATCGATGAAATCGAATCTAATATTGTAGTGAAACAAAATCCAGAAGATTTCACATTATGGCATGATCGCCTTGGTCATCCCGGCACTACAATGATGCGTAAAATCATAGAAAGCTCACATGGTCATTCACTAAAAATCCAAGAAATTTCTCAAGGAAATAAAATGACATGTGTTGCATGTTCTCTTGGAAAATTAATCATAAGGCCATCGCCAACCAAAATTGATAAAGAATCACCAAAGTTCCTTGAAAGAATTCAAGGCGATATATGTGGACCAATACATCCACCATGTGGACCATTCCACTATTTTATGGTATTAATTGACGCATCCAGCAGATGGTCACACGTTTGTCTATTGTCATCTCGAAATGTGGCATTTGCAAGATTCCTAACTCAGATAATCAAACTGCGAGCACAGTTCCCTGATTATACTATTAAAAGAGTTAGATTAGACAACGCTGCTGAATTTACATCCCAAGCATTCAATGATTATTGTATGGTAACGGGAATTGAAGTTGAACATTCTGTGGCTCATGTTCACACGCAAAATGGTTTGGCTGAATCTTTAATTAAGCGTCTGCAATGGATTGCAAGACCACTGATCATGAGATCAAAACTCCCAACCTCTGTGTGGGGACATGCCATTTTGCATGCAGAAGCACTTATTCGGATTAGACCAAGTGCATACCATAAGTATTCTCCATTACAATTAGCGTTTGGTCGAGAACCAAACATTTCTCATTTAAGAATCTTTGGTTGTGCGGTATATGTGCCTGTAGCACCACCACAACGCACAAAAATGGGACCACAAAGGAGATTAGGAATATATGTTGGTTGTGACTCACCATCAATTATACGATACCTAGAACCACAGACTGGTGACGTCTTTACGGCACGTTTTGCCGACTGTCATTTTGATGAAAAGGTATTCCCAGTTCTAGGGGGAGAAAACAAAGATATAGGAAATGATATCAAATGGAGTGTACCTTCATTGTTATATCTTGATCCTCCTACTAAAGAGTCAGAACTAGAAGTTCGACGAATTATGCATCTACAGAGTATAGCGAATCAACTACCTGATGCATTTGTGGATACCAAGACTATAACTAAATCTCATATACCAGCTGCAAATGCTCCTGCTTGTATCAAAATATTAAATGATCAAGGTAAAGCAGATGATACACGTGAGTCTAAAACACGCTTGAAGCGTGGAAGACCTGTTGGTTCTAAGAATAAAAATCCTAGAAAACAAAAGGATATTGAGATAAATGACACGCCCAAAATAGCAGAAAATATTTTGGAAGAAACAAATGATGAGAACACTGACAAAGTAGAGCATCATGAGTCAGAAAGGAATCATGAGATTTCTATCAACTACATCCATAATAAGAAGATATGGAATAGAAATGAGCAAGATGATGTTGATGATGCTTTCTCATATATGATGTCAAGTGAGATAAATGAGGAAATCGAAGATCCAGAACCAAAATCTGTCTTTGAATGTCAAAAGAGACATGATTGGAAACAATGGAAAAATGCAATACAAACCGAACTCGATTCGCTTAATAAACGAGAAGTATTTGGATCTATTGTGCTCACACCTGTAGATGTGAGACCAGTTGGATACAAATGGGTTTTCGTTCGAAAGAGAAATGAGAAAAATGAGGTTACGAGATACAAAGCTCGTCTAGTGGCCCAGGGTTTTTCTCAGAGACCTGGAATTGATTATGAGGAAACATATTCTCCTGTTATGGATGCAATCACATTTAGATTCCTGATGAGTCTAGCTGCTGATAAAGATCTCGAGATGCGTCTTATGGATGTCGTTACCGCCTATCTATATGGATCATTAGATACTGATATCTACATGAAAATTCCTGATGGGTTTAAAATGCCAGAAGCATTAAGTTCCAAGCCGAAAGAGCTATGTGCAATAAAATTACAAAGATCGTTATATGGGTTAAAACAATCTGGACGTATGTGGTACAATCGTCTCAGTGAACATTTGACAAAAGAAGGATATGTGAATGATCCTATATGCCCATGCGTTTTCATCAAGAAAACAACATCCGGTTTTGTGATAATCGCGGTATATGTTGATGATCTTAATATTATTGGAACTCAAAGGGAAATCCAAAAGGCATCAGATTACCTGAAAGGAGAATTTGAGATGAAAGATCTCGGACAGACAAAGTATTGTCTTGGCCTACAAATTGAACATTCTGAAAATGGTATATTTGTACATCAATCCACTTACACTAAAAGAGTGTTGAAACGCTTTAACATGGATAAATCAACTCCTCTTAGCACTCCGATGGTCGTTAGATCACTTAATGTTGAGAATGATATCTTTCGACCATCTGCAGAAAATGGAGAGATACTTGGTCCTGAAGTACCATATCTAAGTGCAATCGGAGCGCTGATGTACCTTTCAAATTGTACACGACCTGATATATCATTTGCTGTTAATCTTTTAGCAAGATTCAGTTCTTCTCCTACACGAAGACATTGGAATGGAATTAAACATGTCTTTCGTTATCTCCAAGGGACCATTGACTTAGGCTTATTTTATCCTAAAGATTCAAAAGGTCAAATGGTTGGTTTTGCAGATGCAGGATATCTTTCAGATCCACACAAAGCTCGATCGCAAACAGGATACGTTTTCACGATCGGAGGCACTGCTATATCTTGGCGTTCTCAGAAACAAACACTTGTGGCGACCTCATCGAATCATGCGGAGATAATCGCACTCCATGAAGCAAGTAGAGAATGCGTATGGCTAAGATCAATAAGTCGTCACATCTGTTCAAGCAGTGGGATTGGCGAAAATATGGAGCCAACTGTTTTATATGAAGATAATGCGGCATGCGTTGCTCAAACGAAGGAAAGATATATCAAAAGCGATAGAACCAAGCACATACCTCCGAAGTTCTTCTCTTACACTCAAGAACTGGAGAAGAATAAAGAGATTGAAGTCAGATATGTTCGATCATGCGACAATGCAGCTGACCTCTTCACAAAATCACTTCCAACCTTGGTTTTCAGGAAACATGTCCATAACATTGGAATGCGTCATCAGAAGGATCTATGACTGTTCATTCGAGGGGGAGCTTACGTGGTTGTACTCTTTTTACCTTACCATGGTTTTTCCTACAGGGTTTTTCTAGAAAGGTTTTTAACGAGGCAACAAACACGTTAAGCAAGCAACAATAGTGACACTGGTTCCCAAGGGGGAGTGTTAAAAGGAATAGTGAAATGGCAAAAGGAACAGTGGACAGCCGCAAAAGGAATAGTGGACGGCACCGCATTCGTTGATATTAATAAAGGATGTGGGCCCCACTGTCACTATTTGCACAGTAACTCAAACTTTTTACTTCTATATAAAGGGATGTTGTTCGACGAAATAAATCATCCATCTTTCTCCTTCTCTCTTGTACGAGTATTATCTCTGTTCTACGGGTATAAAATTTTGCCTTTATTTAAATTTCGAGATACTATAAATCTGTAAGTTATTTCATAACATTATGATAATATGCTTTGGAAATTTTAATATTTAACCTATATATATATATATATATATATATATATAAACATCACATGTTCAACTGGTAAAGTAATACATACAAATATTGAACCATTGGAGCTTTTATCATGATAAGGACTAGTGGACTAAAAGCGGACTAGTTGCAAAGATGGACAAACAACTAATCTGATCTAAAAAAGTTAAGATATCTGAAATCACATAGTATTTGGTAATCTTGTTGTCTGTCCTTACCAGTAGGCCACTAGTCCTTATCATGATAGTGGCCCCAATTGTTCAATATTTGTATATATTATGTAAAGAGCACAATTATTTTGGTAGCTTTTGGAAGAACACGTGATTATCATTGGTGATGTTTCGATCATTTCGATGGAGAAATCCGTTGTATCTTAATTATAATTTTATTTATTAAGCAAATCTTCAATTTAAGTAAAAATAAAACCGTTAAAAATAAATATATGACAAGGAATTTCTTAAAAGTATCTCAAAATTATAGTTCAAATTATACCTTTTCCAAAAAAAGGTTCTTGTTCAAAGTATCGTATTTTCTTTTATTTTCATATTGTTTTATAATTTAGATACTGAACACTAACTATATGTTGAAAGTTATTCTAAAAACAGATCAGATTTTAAGATAATTAAAATAAAGAAATAATAAAAAATGAAGAGAGAAAAAAAAAACAGTCATAGTCCAGTGGTACCTAAACGGTACATGCAAAGACTGGCGCCGGGCCTAGGTGGTGGGACGTAAGCTCAACACCTGGTTAATCAAAAAAAAAAAAACAGTTCTTATGTATATAAGTTTTTTAGACTAATAAAAGCCCATAAGACATTTCTATCTCATTTATTATTTCTAATTTAAAGGAAAATATATAATTAATTAAGTTAAATTAAAATATAATTTTAAAATTTTCAAAATAAGAAATGTATTGAAAATTGTTTTAGAAAAACTATATTCTTAAGGGGAATCTTCATGTTTATCACATTATTGGTACTATTTTTCATTTTTACCTTCATTAAATAGACATTTTCATAAATACTATTTTTTAAGAGACAATTTTTTTTAAAACTAATTAGAATACTGAATTTTACATTCTTAAACCATACCGTACCCCTCAACTTTAAACCATAAGTCTTAGATTAATTAACCATAAGGTTATAAGTGCGTTTTTTTTCCTTTTAAAAAATAAAAGTAAAAGTGATTAAAATAAACATGAAAAGTGGTAATAAAATGTAGTATTTTTGAAATTTTCCATATTCTTAAGATTATAACAATTCTAAAAACAGTTTAAGTTATAATATAAATAATAAAATATTATAAATCATGAAATATCTATGTTATGGATAGCATGTTTTAAATTGAACTATTTTAGAGATATATGTTATAGAGACCAGCAAACAATAAGATAAATTAATTTGATTGTATTTATGGTAAATCAGATCATCAAACCTACTTCACGTACGTGGAATATGCAGGCAATTAGAAACTTGGTCGACTCAGATAATGTAAAACTCATTGAAAGCATTTCTTTGAGTTGAACACAATTTACATATAAAACATATCATTTTATGCAGTCTCCAAGATACACAGTTAAATCTGGATATAAAGTCGAATGTCCACTAT
This sequence comes from Moricandia arvensis, assembly GCA_905132765.1. Lineage (NCBI taxonomy): Eukaryota > Viridiplantae > Streptophyta > Magnoliopsida > Brassicales > Brassicaceae > Moricandia > Moricandia arvensis. The sequence goes on along the minus strand of CAJHQP010000753.1, from coordinate 98,973 downwards.
ATCTAGATAGAGCAAGACCGACACCAGTTTTTAATCAAGATATAAAGGCTCCACAGGCTTATTTTTAGAAAGTTAAATGATCCATGTAGTTGAAACACTTCTTTGGTAAATCATTTTAGGCTCTTTTGGAAAAATCTGGGATAAAGTGTGACACATAGTGTAGAAGATGTGGCACAAATAAGGAAACTCTTAGCTATGTAATTTTTTAAGTAAGGGTTCTATCAAGAATTCCTACAAATCCAGGTAATTTCTTACGCAATCGGTTTATACGAATATTGATTTTTATTTTGGAGGATTTCATCACACATCGATGATCATCATTTCACTTGAATTCTTTAGTATATTTGGAAGGGAGATAATGATAAGACTTTTAATGGTATTGATAAGGATATTAGAGATACCCTAGAGTTGGTAGAGACAAAAGCGACACTATGGATGTAGGCATAAACGACAACGTTGCCAACATGAACTCAAACACAACCCACACTTAGTAGGGAAGAAGAAATGCAAGGCACACCATGCATTGTTGGGAGATGGTTTCAGAGATAATTCTTGGAAAGATAAAGACTTATTCTCATGATATGGTTGGCATAGTACACTTGAAGGATTTGAGGGAATGATAGGGCAAGGAATTTTAGAGGAAGCTTTTATATGGTCGATGAAATGCATACAAAATCTTAGACAATTCAATATGACTTTTGCGACAAGTTGTTCACAGTTAGTAAAAGTGGTTTCAAACACATACCTATGATTCAAAACAAAAAGACGAATAATCTTGCAAGAGGTGCTCAGAATAAATCATCTTACTTTATCTATATGGACACAAAGTCTCTTTTTGGCTAGCAGAGTATTAATTGAATCAATATATATATTGACGACAACAGAAAAATCATATGCCTACCTATCTCACCTAAATCTTTGTTTAATATATCCTCCCAATAAATAATTATCCAAGCTTATTCATGAAAAAATCATCCTAAATCGTTGCTGATTTTAGATTAAATTTTGCTTTTCCCAAATCTATTTTTTTATCAAATCAAGATTCTACTAAAATAGATTTCTTATTTTCTATGGAAACCAGTTTTTCAACTCTTACACCATTTTGTACATAGAAACCAAAATTCTTTTTTTGGGGGTTTGTGGTTTTCAACAACCAATTTCAAATTTTTAATAAATTAATTATTTCATATACAAAACTACATTTACTATTCTAGAAAACAAATAAAAGCTTACAAATAATAATCTTCTCTACAAATCAAGTTACTAGAGTTCTTATGTAAGATAATTTCAGAATCTTTTAATTAATATTTATACCATAAATGTTATAGCATAGCTAAATACTTTTGTTAGTAATAAGTATTATAGGTAGTTACACAAGAATTTACTTTCGTATTTTAAAAATCAATTTATTTATTATTTTTAAAAATTTGAATTACATTAATTTATACCCTCTTACAAAGTATAAATTATATTTATATTTTGTGCATTTTAGGTTGTTTAAATTATAAATTAACTAGTAACCAGGTAATATTTAATATGTATATAATAAATAATATTTTAAACCTAATTACTGAAATTAATTTATAATATTTTGATCTCATAAAATTTATATATTTCTGCCACAGTTTTTAAAATTTAATTAAATTTAATTTAGTTTTTTTGGCTGATTTAATTATTATTTTTATTTTCATATATATATATATATATATATATTTATGAATGTAGGTTCATTTGTTTATATGGAGTCAAGACAAGCAATGAAATAAATAACATAATATATTTTAAATTTGAATATGAATATAAATTTATTTACTTTTAGTGACAATAATAACCTTTTATATTTCTAAAAGAAATATTTTATTATAAATAATTTGTTTTAGTTTGGAAAACAAAAACCAAAATCTAATGTTACCATTCAAGTTTTTTGAAAAACTAAAGTCTACAAAAAAATTAAAAAACCAAAAAATAAAACCAAAATCTAAAAACTAAAAACCAAAAATTAAAATCTAAAAACCATACAAACACTCATCACTATGTGTTATATTTATTAAAGCAAAAAAAAAAAAAAACTCTGTCTTGTAATGGTTGTTTTAGTTTTCTATATATATATGTCTAGAGAGAACATGTTAAAACTAAGTGGAATCACAAGTGATTAAGTTGAGAAGACGATTGCTACCATAAACTTTCAGCATGGAGAGTGAAGTTCAGCGTCCACTAGCTGATTTTCCTGTGAACATCTGGGAAGATATCTTAACTTCGTTTGCAAATTCTGATCTTGTCCGTATATCCTTTACATATAATCTTCCTTAATGCATTATTAATAACAGTAGTCGTTTTTAGTAGCCTACCGTCATTTGATTCACTCATGTCTACTCATAACTACTTACTTCCATACAGGCAAGTGATACACTTAAAGAAAAGCATAATACTCTAAAGGAGACTGTGAAGGAGTCGTTTATGGCTTCAAGGGAGAATCCAATGGAGAACATCAAGTTCATCGACACGCTATGTCGCCTTGGTGTCTCCTATCATTTTGAGAAAGATATCACAGAGCAGCTGGAGAAGTGGTTTGATTGTCCTGATTTTAATCAGAAGATAAAACAAGACGGATGTGACTTGTACACGGTTGGAATAGTTTTCCAAGTATTCAGGCAATTCGGGTTCAAACTTTCTGCTGGTAATTATTTTATTCCATAAAACATGTCAAATGGAAATATATGAATGAAATTTACTAAAAAATTGTTTTGATTTAATGCAATTTTTTTATATCAACGTCTTAAGATGTGTTCAACAAGTTCAAGGACGAGGATGGGAGGTTCAAAGCACAAATAGTGGCAGATGCAAGGAGCATGTTAAGCTTATATGAAGCTGCACAATGGACCACTCCTGGGGAAGACACTCTTGACGAAGCTCTCGTTTTCTCAAATTCTCATTTAAAGGATATTTCGTCTCGATCTAGTCCTCATCTTGCAATACGCATCAAGAACGCCCTAAAACATCCATTTCACAAAGGCATCTCTAGGATAGAAACGAGGCAATATATCTCATACTACGAGGCGGAGGACAAGTGTGACGCAACATTACTTGAGTTTGCAAAGATCGACTTTAATTTTCTGCAAATGCTGCACCGCAAAGAACTTGCTTGTGTCACTAGGTAACTTTCTCGGCTGCTCAACGCATGCATATAGTCATACCTGAGATATGGATCCTTATTCGAAATACAAATAAAATATCGTAATTTATATAGAATAGAATATTACATATAAAATAAATACAATTTAAATATAGAAAATGATTTTTTTTATTTTATCATATAATTATATTTCATAACTAACTTATATTAATATTTGATAGTGTTCTATATTTTACTAACATATAATTATATCTCAGAACTAATATTTGTTTGGAAATGGAGTCCCATAGAAAAGGGCCATTAAAATGTTTCATGAAAATGACATCAAGACCGGCTCGGCAACGCATCTACATACACGTATGAGTCTAGAATGATCTTGACTTTCTTCATTACATTTCAGGTGGCACAAAGAAATGGAGTTTGAATCTAAACTGACATATACAAAACATAGAGTAGCCGAGGCGTGCTTGTGGGCAGTTGGAACATACTTTGAACCAGAATATTCTCAAGCACGAGTTTTATTAGCTTGTGTAGTCATCTTACTCACAGCACTTGATGATATGTATGATGCCTATGGAACAAGAGAAGAACTTGAGATTTTCACATATGCATTAGAAAAGTACTGGTTTTGCAAAAACATAAAAAAGTTTCATATATTTAGTATTTTTCGATGTCTGGCTTATAAGAAGGCTGGTTTTAATACAGGTGGCTTCCCGAAGCACCTAAAGGGATACCTGACAGCATGAAACATCTTTACCGTGTCACTGTAGATTTCTATGATAAACTCGAGAAGGAGCTTGAGAAGGAAGGAAGGTCAGGTTGTGGCTTTCATCTTAAGCAATCAGTTAAGACCTTAAGAACCAATTTTAAATATATACCAAATGTTTTTTTTAAATACTCTTATTTATATATTTACACCTAATTAATATTGTTCATAATCAGTTAAAATCAACAGCCAATGGATATATGCAAGAGGTTAATTGGTTGAGAATGGATTATACTGCAAAATTTGACGAGTATAAAGAGAACGCTATTTTGTCTTCCGCTTACTATGCCATAATAGCCGTGACATTCGTGGGAATGGGAGATGTGGCGAAACTTGATGCTTTTGAATGGTTAAGCTCGCATCCTAAAATTAGGGTAGCAGCTGAGATTATATGTCGATTCACAGATGACATTACTAGCTACGAGGTGGACACAAATTTTAAGTTTAGAATCCTAATCATATATAAGTATATCGAAGTTAAAGAAAAACTATATATATATATATATACATATATGTCTCAAAATAAATATTTTTTTGCTAAAGTATTGAAATAAGTTTGACCTATTGACATATCATGGTCGCAGTTTGAACACAAAAGGGAGCATGTAGCGACAGGCATCGATTGTTACATGAAGCAATTTTGTGTTTCCAAGGAATTAGCCGTAGAAGGATTATTCAACATTGTTTCGAGTGCTTGGAAGGAATTGAACCAAGAGCTAATGCGGCCTCATTCATTTCATTTCCCTTTCTTGATGCGAATTCTCAACCTTTCGCGTATCATCGATGTGGTCTATAGATACGAAGATTCTTACACCCACCCCGAGTTCTTGAAAGAGCACATCATCTCTTTGTTCATTGAAAACATACCAATTTGAGAATGTTGTGGTGGTATGGAAATTGAATTGATGCATTAGATGGCAACATATATTTATCGTATTACGGGAGTTGAACTTTGTCACTCCAACATCTGTCATTTGTATTTTTCAATCTATTTTTACTTATTGTTAGTAGTAAACTATTTATATTTTGATTGGTAAATCCATTAGTACACTACAAAAAGTCTACATTGATAGTAGATTGTTATAGTACGTTTTACTGAACTACTATCGTAGATGATTTAGAAATTTTTGTATTATATAGCTTTAGATAAACGCTATGATAAAGTTTCAGTAAGCGGAAATCTAAAATTAGATTTTCCATGAAACTCTTAGTGAATCACTAATCATTTTTCCTCTCTCAACTCTCATTTTCCCTCTCTTAACTCTCATTTTCCCTCTTTCTCTTAAAACCCTAACAAAAATTCAGCTTGATTCTAGATCTCGATACAACTAATTCGATTCTACATTCCACCAATCAAGGTTTCTTCATCCACCATTGATCGTATTTTCCATCATTGAAGGTATCACCGGTCTGCAATCTTTGTCAATGGTGAGCTCAAATGGAAGACATGTATTCTTCATCTGATTTCATGTTTGCTTTGATTTCTTGTTTGCTTTTTATTTACCCTCCTTTCTTCGATTGTTAACATCGTTATCCTAGGTTTGTAGTTTTATCGTTTTGGATTTAGAGTTCTGGGATTGAATTTTTCAAAAACAATTGTCTTCATTTTTGTTAAATATTGTAGTTTACTTTTTTTTGGTATCATGGTTTACATGCTTATATGTGTTTGCCAGTGTGATTGAATTATCAAGATTGTATATATTGAGTTATCGTTTGAGGACAACTTATGTGTTATTTGGTCTGAATTTGAGTAATTTTAATATGAATTTGAGGACAAGTTATGTATTGTTTGGTCTGAATCTGAGGACAATTGGTCAAAAGTCTTTCTTTAACTATGAAACGGTTATTTATGTTACTAAAGGTTTCAATCAAGGTTAAAACATAGAGTGATGGACAAAACATGGGTGCATCTTTGCAGCTCATGAAATTAATTGTGTTGGTTAGGTTTCATTAGATGTTTAGAGACTTTAATTGTTTATTTTAGTTTTCCTTTTGATTCTCGATTGAAGAGTTGATCCTACTTATGAGAGAGGGGCTTGAAAGTTTGTACGAGATGTGAGTGCAGTTTTAGGAGGGATTGATATGATTGTTTATCCTTGCATTGATTGATGTAATATAGATCTTTACTAAGAAAGTGATGTAGTTGACCATCTGGTTACTAGGGGAACGAAGGAGGCTTATAAGATGTGGTTTGATTGATATCTACATGGAGAACTGAACTCAGGGGTGCAGGTGAAAGCAGACTAAGTCAATGGAATGAAGAGATCTTTGGTTTATACAGAGCTGCTAAATGTTTTGATGAAGAGTTAGCTGGTACGGGGAATTTCTCTAAGATGGCAGAAGGAGAAGACAAGAAAGAAAATGAGTTCTTGGAAAAGCTAGCTGATGCTGAAACATCTTTGTATCAGAGTTTTGCAAATCATAGCAAGTTAACTTCAATTTTTTTTTGTTATTTAGATTGAAGTCTCATAATGAATGGTCTGAAAAAAGCTTCAATGATTCGCTTGAGGCATTGCTGGAGATGTTACCAGAGGATAATGTGCTATACACATCAATGTATGAGGTGATTTTATTTTTGAAATCCTTTGATATGGGTCACAAGAAGATTCATGCATGTGTCAATGAATGTTGCCTATTCAGAAAGAGGTTTAAAAAGCTTGAGAACTGTCCAAAATGCAAGGCTTCAAAATGGAAGACTAATATTCACACTAGTGAAAAGAAGAAAGGAGTCACACAAAAAGTACTACGTTACTTTCCAATAATCCCAAGATTGAAGAGACTGTTTTGGTCTGATGAAATGACAAAGGATTTAAGGTGGCACTTTAGCAACAAAATCAATGATGGAAAACTTCGTCACCCAGTTGATTTAGTCACATGGGATAATATGAATGCCAAATCCCCCACCTTTGCAACTGAAGAAAGGAACATGAGGCTCGGACTTTCAACATATGGATTTAATCCATTCAATATGAAGAATACGAGGTACAATTGTTGGCCTGTTTTGTTAGTAAACTATAACTTGCCACCTGACTTATGCATGAAGAAGGAGAGCATCATGAATTCATTGTTGATTCCTGGTCCACAACATCCTGGTAATAGTGTAGATGTGTACTTAGTTTCCTTCATTGAGGATATATGCCATATGTGGAGCATTGGAGAGTTAACCTATGACGATTTAACTCGATCTACTTTTACTCTTAAGGCGATGCTACTTTGAACGATAAGTAATTTTCTAGTTTATGGGAATCTTGCAGGATGCAAAGTAAAGGGAACAATGGAGTGTTTTTATGTGGGAAAATACATGTAGCATTTGGATAAAGTTCAACAGAAAACATGCTAAAAATATAAAGGGTCTGCCACCAAAGCATAGTTTTAGAGGAAAGAAGAAGTGGTAAGATGGAAAAGCTGAATAAGGGAGAAGGGGAAGAGTATTACCTGGGCGTGAATTTTCTCAAAACCTGAGAAATTTTAATAGTGACTTTGGAAAATTTAAATTATATGGAATTAAGAGAAAAATGATTGAGTGTACTGAATTAGGCATTGACAATGAGAGTTTATCCAGTGAATCAAGGGAAGAGGAAGAGGAAGAAGTAAAAGTAGATGAAGATGAGTTATCTAGATGGAAGAAGAGGTCAATCTTTTTCAAGCTACCTTACTACTAGGGAGGTAAGATGCTAATTTCATGTGGTTAAATGGTTTTCCATTTTGACTGTGTTTTGTTTAACTTTGGTTTTTCGTTTTTTTTGTGTGCGTTTTGATTAGGAAATCTCGGTGAGGCACAACTTAGATGTAATGCATATGGAGAGAAATGTGGCTGTGAGTTAAGTTTCGACATTTTTTGCACTGTGGGAAATAAAAGGATGGTCTTGCGGCTCGTAAAGATCTGGAAGATCTTGCTATAGGCAGGATTTGCACCCTAACTTCCAGGGAAAACAAACATATGTTTCTCCAGCACTGTGTTCTTTGTCCAAGACAGAGAAGAAGAATTTTTGCAGACGGTTATTTGACTTCAAAGGCCTAGATGAATATTGTTCTAACATATCAAGAGGTGTTTGATTAGATGACTATAAAGTCACAAGTCTGAAAGCACATAACTATCATATCTTAATGCAACAACGTATTCCGATTGCACTTAAAAGGTTGTTACCTAAAGGACATAGGCTAGGAATTTTAAGGTTATGTGCATTCTTCAATCAGTTGTATCGGAGAGTGATTGACAGGGATCAACTTTTGGTTATGGAAGCGGAGATTATTGAGACTATGTGCTTGTTTGAAAGATTTTTTCCTCCAAGTTTCTTTGATATCATGGTCCATTTGAGTGTGCATCTAGGAAGGAAAGTTTGACTTGGTGGACCAGTCCATTTTGGATGGATGTACCCATTTGAGAGGTACTAGATATATGACTGTTTTAAATTTAACTATTCTCTTGCTAATCTATCTATACTCACATTTTTTCAGGTACATGAAAGTTCTTAAAGACTTTTGCGAGAAATCTTGCAAGACCAGAGGGGTGCATTGATGAGTTCTATCTAGATGAGGAATGTATCCAGTTTTGCAGTGAATTTTTGAAGAAGACAACAAATGTACAAGAGAAAATAGTAAAAAACATGGAGTATGAGAAAATTCTATCTTAGAGGGTCATCCAATATCCACCGGCACTTTAATTACTCTCACTGAAATGGAGAAGGTCGTAGCACATCTTGCTTTCATCCAAAACATTGTTCTCGTCGAACCTTATATATGTAGAGTAAGTATTATATTCTTGATTTTTCTTTCATTTAGTTGTTTTATATTAATGACTAACAATTGATTCATTTCTTTTGATTTTCTATATTTTACAAGTGAGCATCTACATTATTTACAAGAATCAGATGAAAGATGTCGGCGAGATGCATCAATGTTGGAGTATGCATACTAATTTTTTTGCATCTTGGTTAGAAGAACATGTTATGATTTATTTTCCAAAGTTCTCTTGTTATGGTATACCTGTTGTATAAGTGTTTGACTTGCTTTACTTTGTTAGGTGTCTCTTGATTCTACAGAACAGAAACACTTAAGTGGATAGCTTATGGTCCACATTGTTCTACAAGGTCACATACATTCGTTATAGTTAAAGGGAAGAGGTTTCACACAATATAAATTGATAGGAAAAGTCAGAGTAGTGGGGATTATTATGAGGCTATGACAGTTTATAGTTCTACTGCCAAAGATACATTACAAGTGGTTGATCTAGTATCTTGCTACGGCAGAGTAGCCGACATCACTTTGATGGATTATAATGTTTTCTATGTTCCTCTGTTCCGGTGTCAATGGGCAGTAAAGAGTAATGGAGTGAAGATTGAAGATGGTTTTAAACTTGTTAACCAGAGTCATAGTCAAGCCACCTTTTCAACTGACCCGTACATACTAGCATTTCAAGCAAAAAAAGTCTTTTACTCTAGAGAAAATGAGTCATAAAATTGGTATATTGTCATGAGAGGTCCTTCAAGAAGATAATGTACGGAAGATATTCAAGAGGAAACTGCAGACATTGGGCCATTGCCATCAAATGTTGAGGTGGATGTTGACATTGATGAAGCTCAGAATGCCATGCCAAAACTGATTGTGAAGGCATATATGTGTCAAATGTAATCTTATTGATGATTCTGATTTCTTTTTTTTTTGTTTCTGTCTCTGATGTTTGATTGGTCATTGCCTGCTTGTTTTGTTTTTACTTGTTGTGTGCTTGATCTGTGATTGGTATTTGTTGTTTAAATGTTATGTCCCTTTCATAATTTGTTTCAGGTAAATTAAGATGGGATGTCCACAGAAAAAAATGAGGGAAAAAGCAACAAAGAAAGTAATACAAGCATATGAAGGAGTTGACTACTTGGGTCCTTCAGAAAGAGATCATGACCATATAGAAACACGTGAAGAACATGTGCCAGAACCAGAACTAGGTGAAAACATGTATCAAAACAACAACCAAGTAATAAACCATAAAAGGAAGAGCAGAAAGATGATGAGGAACAGTCAAAGAGCAGTATAATGCCGAAGAGTCTAAAGGTGAGATTGAATTACCTACAGTTCATGAGCCTGTAGTTTCAAGCTCTCGTAAGAGAAAGCATGGACCGACAAGAATGAGAGACCTAGCCAAAGATCCAAATACCATAGTTCATGTAGATTTCAATTTCATGGGAGAACTTTATGGTTGTGGTTCAGTCAAGCTGTCTTCATATTTAGGTTCATGTGCAAGGGAACACGTTCCTTTCACACGTGAACATTAAAAAAAACTCAGTGAAGAAGTCAAGATAGTGCTCTGGAAATGGGTCTAGGTGATAGTTTCTATACGTATTTGAACTATTTTTGGGTGGGTTCTATTGAATCTGTGCTTAGTGAGCATGAGGAGTACACGAACATAATGATGAGTTATTTGAAAGATGTTTTATTGATCAAACATGTCACAGATTACAAGATAGATTGTTTGATGAGTAAGAAGAAGAGATAACATTTTCGGCAGGAACAAATAATCAAGATGATAAACCATAGTTCTAGCCGCCTTAGTCTTTTCTGGTTTCTAAATGCCCCTCATTCTTTTGCTCTTCTTTCTCTTTATACTCAGCTCTCACGAATCAGTTTGCACTGACTTAATTGGTTGTGCCGAATTACACTGGGTCGGGTTGTTTTAGGCTGATTTATGCTTGATCTACTTGTTCAAACTAGGCCAATCTCTGTATATGATTGGACTTTTTGAGGGATGTTATCCGATCCAACATGTTCATGTTAGTTGCTGAGAAAGTTTTCACGTACCTGATGAGTGGGGAAAATGTGATCCTTTAAAATACTATAAACATGCTACTTTGATCGTAGCTTTTTGAGTATCTCATTATTTTTGGTTAAGCAAAATACAAGAAATAATGAAAATAAAATTTCAAATCACTAAATGGTAAATATTTATATTTATTGTAAACTAAGCGAGGTATTGATATTTCTCTCTCTATATATATGTATATATTCTCTAAGAGAGACAAATTTTTATTATTTCCTTTTTAATTACTTAGTTTCAAAGTGAAGAAATACATTCATTATTTATAGTGGAAAAAGTTGAGACACACATTATGGAAAAATGACAAGGATATCTCAAAAACAGGCAAGTGTTATCCACATGTTAGAAGGATGGATGATCATCATCATCTTTTTAACATATTAAAGCACTAATAAAAAATAAAAAATAAAAAACTAATGACAGTGTCAATCCTTGTTGCAATAACGTCAACATCTTCAATGGATTTTCCACCTTCATAATAGTGACAATTAGAAGCTGCAATTAAATTAAATCTATCTTATTAAATTAGAAGCACTATATAGAGTTAACAATTAGTTAATGTGTTATTTACAATTTATGCCATTAGAAATATTTGGATATTTAAATAATAATGTCAAATCAACTACCTAATTCAACCCAGGATCTCGTAGTCCAGTGATACTATCTCCTTGGGGAGGAGAGGTCGGCTGTTCGACAGGCATGGAGGGGGAGGCGTGCCCAGAACCGTAATGGTATAGGCAAAGGCTGGCGCTGGACCTAGGTGATGGGGCGTAAGCCCAACACCTGGTTAATAATAAAAAAAACTACCTAATTCATTTCTTAAATAGATTCATAATATTTTCTTCTTCCTTTTTTAACAAAGGGATTTCTTATATATATAATAAATTAGGTGGTTTCCGTACCATGTGCAGAAAGAAATTTTTTAATTTTAAATTGTATTTGAATTTTTCTTTTTGGTATTTTAGATTTTATTATTTTCATATCAGTATTTCAATATAAAATGTTAATTTAGTTAAAAAATAAAATTAAGACTAATTATTTTTTATTAATATTGAATTATATTTAATAAAAGATGAATATACATATACATATATATATATATATATATATATATTTCAAATTATAGTCTAGATAGATTTTCATTTATTTATTTTGGTTAGTATATATTGAATTAGTTTGTATATTGTTCTAAAAAATTGTTATAACATTTTTATAGTTATAACAGAATTAAACTAAAAAGAATTTCTAAAATTTGTAGATATCGAAATGAAACAAATGTATTACGACTAAAAGTTTATAACATTCTTAAAAACATATATAAAATTTTGAAGATCTTTTTTAGTAATAAAATCGTATGTTTATAGAAATATACTTAAATAATATTTTAAAATTTTGTAAATATCTATATTTATATTATTATATTATTTAATATGATATTTGAATAAATTTATTTTAATGATGATGTAAGAGTTATTTTCATATTCTAAAACGTTTACTAAAATTAAAAATTAACATTAAATATAATTGCCATGTCATATTTAACCATAAGTCATGTCATCGTTTCTACCATGCAATGTCACTTTTTAAGTGAAAATGGTTGTGGAAATGACATGTGTAAAATCACTTCACAAATAATATCAATGGGATGAAACTAAAATATTCTTTAAAAAAAATCAAGATTGATAGAAGAACGGACCTAAACCGGACAAACCTGGTTCTTTACCAACCGGTTACTAGAGCTGACACAAAACTACTAGAGCTGACACAAAACTACCAGAGCTGCCACATCACAGAAGGAGAACTACTGTCTGGCTGCCCATTTTGATCAGCAGCAATAAAAATCAAAGAAAGTTTGGCTTATGGGTTTTGGATTAAACGAGATGGGCTTGAGGATTTATGAAAATATGTTTATGGACATGTTACATCCCAAAGAAAGAAAGGTTCAACAAAAAATAAGTTATGGTCGTATAATATATCAATCTGATGGCAATTCAGAGAACGTCGACCATGCGAAAGGACGCGGCCATGCAAAGAGTTTTGTAACCATAACTTTCAAAATTCATTCAAGTTCACCATATTTATGTTATTTATACTATTTCTAGAATAATTTAGACATTTGTTCAAACCCACAACCTCTTATATAAAGGCATTGTATTGTATTATTTATTCAACCTTTCAATAAAATCTACCTTTAAATTTGTTGAATCTTTTGTTCTTCGGAACATTGTAATGCTAGGAGAGTAATTTTCCGTAAGCAATTCGCCTCTGATAATTGTTTGTGGGAACGACTGTCACGGTCATTGAAACTTCTACACAAGGGATTGATCCATCCGCAAATCAGTCTCTGAAGACCATCTCATCCATCTTCGTCTCCAGTCAATCAACCATTCCACCTTTCTTTGCTCGATTTTTGATCAAAGCCTATATATCACTAACCTTTCAGTGCAATCCTCGAGAGAGTTTTGTCATTTGGTATATGAGCACACTTGAGGGTTCGGTGTTTATTTATGTCATTCATCATTCTCGTCTTTCCATCTTCTAAAAAAATTATCTACGAGAAGCCAAGATATCATCCCATCTAAAGTTAATTGAGACAGCTCAATCATCTTTCGTAATGCTTTTGCTAGGTGAGTGATCCCAAAGGCAGACCATAGGCTTGCAACGTGAGATGACTCTCACGGCCTAAAATCTTAACATTGAGACAGATTTGCGGGAAAATCGTTTGTGGGCAAATCAGCAACAAACCAATTAATAGAAGATTTGGCTTATGTGTTGGTTTAAATGAGATGAGCTTGATGAATTATGAAAAATATATTTATGGACATGTTTCAGTACAAAGAATGAAAGGCCCAACAATAAAATACAAGTGGTGGTCATATAATGTATCAATCTGACGGTAATTCAGGGACTGTCGACCATGCGAAATGACGTGGTCAGGCGAAGAGTTTTGCGATCACAACCTTCAAAATTTGGTTAAGTCTTAGTCTTTGGTCAAGTCCACCATATGTTATTTATATTTTCAAGAATAATTTAGACCTTTGGTCTAACCCACATACTATTATATAGAGACATTGCATTGTATTGTATTATTCATTCAACCTTTTTAATAAAAATCTACTTTTCAATTTTTTGATTTTTTTTGTTCTTTTCGGAACATAATTATGCTAGGAGAGTAAGTCTCCGTAAGCAATTTACCTCCGATCATTGTTTGTGGGAACACCATTCACGATCATTGCACTTCTAAACAAGGGATTGATCCATCCGCAAAT